>JADMLL010000002.1:20177489-20342171 GCA_016920875.1 Columbicola columbae
CAGAGCTTAGGGTAGTGAATGTGTCGTTGCAGATGGGGCAACGATTGGTCGAAGACCCGGCCCGAACAGGAGGTTGAACTAGAAGTTGAACCGTTTTCGAGTGGACTTAAAGACCGGAACTCGCCCTGCTCCGAAGAAATATGCGATCCAAGGGAATTGTGATCGGAAATCGGTGATCCCAAAGAATTGTGAATTATGTCCATAATGAAGTTGTGATTTCCTCAGAAATGGAATCCACTGATGGAGTGAAGTCATTTTTAATCTGAAATAAAAAGAAATCGACTTTAGGGCGTATAAGATATTTATATTATATAAAATTGAGTGCTTCGACGAGAGAGAAATTTAAACAAGTTTCTTCTCTCTCTTACGTAACTTATAAGTCTTGGTCGATACATTCCAGACGTTACAACTTAAAAATCAATGCATTAACTGAATATGCCCCACTGTGTTGAAGGAACAAAAAAAACTAAGTCGTTTTGCAGCAACAATAACAGGATTTTCTTTAATTTTGAAAGATCTTTATGCAATAGCCACAAAATGTGAGTGAACAGTGATCATTAAAAAGGTTGCCATAGCAACAGGTTGAGTCTGTCGCCAGAGTTCTTTCATGATAAATTTATATCTTCCATAACTTTCTCTTTTTCTGCTCGTGAGACGAAAAATGAAAAGGAAGAAAAATATTTTTCTTTTTGTGTAATCAGATTAAATTTCGGCCTGACTTGGATCTTGTTGATAAAGCCGATATTCTCGTATCCTTCCTTCCTTGTCTAACATTAAACTGGTCAATGTTTTTTCATTATCTCAGACTACCATTTTCAAAATTTCAGAGTTAGGAAATTAAATTCCTTTAAATTTCAGTAATGGCTTCTGACAAAAATTTATTTCACTGAAGAACCTATGTTTACACTAAAACATTAAATAAGCTTTTATGAGGTAAAAATGTATTCTGTATGGAAAGGTGGGATAGTTGATCCTGTGGTATAAATGATCCCTCTTCAAAATTGGCGCTTGGGGGGAATTTTTTTTTGTGCTGTTGGCGACATTAGGTAGCAGTTATGATGAGTACTAAATCTTGTTTACATCATTTATGAGAAATAACTTGTTGCTTTTAATTTTGAAAATTTGATTTTTTCACAACTCAACTTCTTTATACTTGTACATGTTGTAGTCGCAACAATTTAAATACTTGTACTTTACGATTTATGGATTACATTTCTAAAATATTGTGTATATTTAGCTATTTAAAGGCGATTGTTTCCACAACAAATTTGCTTGACTTCATGCAGGTTATTTCAATTTTCGACAAATGGGTTGCATCGGAATAGTTGATCCCTTCATATAGGAATCTCATTTTATTGAGAACGATCCTAGGAATCAAGTATTCTCTTATGATTCTTTTATTTGTCTCATGTTTAAAAATTAGGTTTAACGGCCCTCAGACGCCATGGAAGTATACAACTAAGAAAAGAAAAGAACTTTTCAATGGAAACCTGAACTGATTTTTTTCCTACCTAAGACCTTCTGTAATTGCCAATTACACCCCATTAAAAGTTAGTTTGTTTTTTTAGTTTATTTCTATTTTCAAATTTAGTTTAAACATTTTTAGTTGAAACTTTGGCGGGTGGTATGATTGATCCTCCGGAATCAAATAATCCAATCACCCGGATCAAGAATACCCCTGGTGTGGGTTAGTAAAAATAAGATCTTCATAATTCAAAGGTGCATAATTGATGGTATGGAACAAGGATACATGTCTCGTTGAAAAACAATTCAAATTTTATTATTATAGTTCGAATTACTAAAAGAAAACCAAAACAGGGATCAACTATTCCATCTTTCCCCTATAAATATTCCTCTACTTTCGTCAAAACCAGTCACGTTCTTCACTGTTATATCCAAGTAGCACTCTATAGGTAGTATTATTACTTCATAAGGCAACATGACTCCCATTGTAAAAGCCGGTTTTTTTCTCTTACAATGTTTTCAGTACAAGGGACCAACTTTGAACTTTTTTGCAACCTCCAAAGAACGTACGTACTAAAATTATAACTAAAAATTTTGCTTTGATGACTAGTGACATTTTCGTTCGAAAGAAAAGACAAATACAGCCAAAGAGAAAGGAAACTCTTACTATATTAGAATAAATTTGAAAATAGCGCACAACAGAAACGAGCACTGTACGTTGATTCGTCGCTTGCCCGATAGTTCGCATTTAGTTGTTGCGGTTGGACGGTTCCATTTTGTATATTAATATACGTTTTCATTTAACTAAGGTAAATTTTATCGTTCAGTTATTTAAGCCTTCCTCAACCTTTTCAACAAAGGAGATAAAAAAAAAAATTTCCCACAGAAGATTACTTATCTTGTCTTTTCTACAAAAGTGCTTGCACTTAATCTGTTCACAATGATCAATACTGATCGTCAAAGTCTAGAAAAAAAGAAAGGTGACAAATGATAGGTCTTTATTATAAAATATATGGTTCCCGCTTCACATAAATTTAGATGGAAAATCTATGCAACGCAAACTACGTTATATCATTAATTCAAAAACTACACTGACAGATTTTTTTCTAAATGTTAGAAAGAAAGCAATTACAGTGGCGAGCAAAAGTTTCCGGCAAGTAACATTTTGTTGTTTAATTTATTAAAAAAAAGAGCCCAGTAATTTTTTATCATTGTGATATGATACTATAAGGTATAAAAAACAAAATTATTCCAAAAAAATATCAATAGTATATATATTCATGTATAGTTTTATGACGAATATGGCTAAATGACGTGTTAAAGTTCCCGGCCAATTTGTGCATTAGGAAAAATTCTTCGTCTACGCTTTCCATATTAGTCGCAACTTTAATTTTTATATTAATATATTTTAGCCATACTTTTGGCAGGTATGACTGCAGCAAAACGATATGGTATGAACTCGATCAATCCTTTAATGTAGACGTCCGGAATGTTATGCTATTTCTCCAAAAATGTCCCTCTACTTGGAAAATTGTTTCCGGACAAATTCGATCATCAGTTCTTGTATCTCCCATAAATGTTCGATTAGACTTACGTCCGGTAAATGAGACGGCCAGTGCAAAACTGCAATATTTGAACCCAAAAAGCCACTGCTTCAGCCGTAAGGATGCATGTTTCTCGTTTCCACCGAAAGATCCACTTTCTTAGCATTTTTTCTGGACCGACTCCTTGTGCAGTTGGCTTACGTTTAATGATGCGATATACTTTTTCAGAAGTTTTTCGTGGCACATTCTTCAGGGCACATCCACAACAATATTTTGCAAAAATATCGTTGACTGTTGATTTTCCTATCAATAACACTAGAGCAATCTCACGGATTTGTTTGCGTATGACGAGCCATGTCTGCTTGAAAAACAAATTGAGAGTGTGTTTAGAACCAAAGAAATGATTTAAATTCGGTTTGAATGGCTTTGTGGCGTTCGCTACATTCCGCATTCCGAATGGGCACAGTAAAATAAAGCAGACGAAACCGAAGCCAAATTCATACAGTCCCGGAGCTCCGCACAATCAGGATCCTTGCATTTTCCTTTTCAATTCTAAATTATAGTTATTGTAACATTTTATATACCAATATACAAATACGTTCGGGATTAGTGTAGTCCATTATTCATTCATCTACAACGACACGACTTGGTCCTGACAGCTTCATACATCAATTTGTATTATGTACCCGGGAACTTTTGCACACGTCATTTAGCTACCTTCGTAATAAAACTATTTATAAATATGTACAATTGATATTTTTTGGTATAACTTTGTTTCTTATACCCCATAGTATCATATCACAATGATAAAAATTATTTCGCTCTCTTTTTTTAATAAATTAAACAACGAAATTGTTACAGGTCGGAAACTTTGTGCACGCCACTGTACATACATGGTTGAAACTTCAAGCTCTAACGATGTTTTTGGTTTAAAAAAGATAATCTAAAATTCGACAGCAAAAATTTTTAATGCTTTGATTAGGTTCAAAAACAAAATTTACAATAAAAAAGTACAAAGCTTACGATATTGATTCTAATAAGAATTTAATCGGTAAAGTATCCAACGAAATCCGTGGACTTTTTTTCCTGCGCATTCTGATGATTTTTTAGTCCTTTTTTTAATTCCATTTTGACTTCAAGACCTCTACTAAAGTACATTGGGTCGATTGACGGAATTGGTATCTCACCCACGGATAGTAAACTAAAAAAATGTATTTTTGTCAAATAATCAGTATCTATCAGAAGATATTAATAATATATACATATCAAAGTTCTATAATAATTTATACCGTATGTAAATGTGTTTTTAATAAGCAGAAGAATGACTTTTTTTTAAAAACCTTTTGTATTGGACATTGTATCGGAACATATCTAGCTACTGAAACAAACTGAGAAAGATTTTGTATACTTATCAAAATAAACGTTCTTATGTATATCTTAACACACCATACATCAAAAGACATCAACATTACATATTTAATATTAACCACAATATATAAATTTTTGAGGCCCACTTTACCCTCCAAAAAAATAAATAAATAAAAATTTGTAAGAAAAGCACTTTATTTAAAACTAAAGTTGCTTTCAAGTAAATTTTGAACAGGGCCTCGGTAAAAACTGTCACACGGTTGAGATAATTAAAATAAGGTTCACGTGACAGATTGAGAAATTCAATATCTCTACAGTATTCCACGAATGGTTAGATCGATTTTAACTAACGTTAATTGATTCTCTAAACAACCTTGAATATTCTTTCATTGGTGAGATATTTACCCCTTTGACGTATATAAGGATTGGAGGTGTGGGGAGGGGGATAATTTTTTCAAGAGTAATATGTCTAAAGGAAATAATAGAAAACATTAAACCAAATTTTGAAGAATTATATGCATATAACGGCCCAAAATATACCATAGTGGGGAGGGGCGGTATAGTGGTTAAGTTTCTAACTTGGACGCAAATGGTAGTGAGTTCAAATACTCCTCCCGCATCCTGTTATACCCAAAAATTAAGGGTGAAAAACGGGATTAAAACCAATATTAAAATATACTATGAGACATATATGTTCCTATGTACACCAAAGCAATTTTACACCGAATTTCATTAAATGTTACTTATGGAGTTTAATAAAGTAATTTCCTGCCGATTTGATACAGAAATGTATTTGACTTATTAAACATATATTTACTTACTTTTAACGAACCCGCTTACCCGTTAGGGTCGCGGGGTGAGGGAAGCAACAAGGACTTCCAGCTGGAACCATCCTCCGCTATAGAGGTCAGAGACATATATTAAACATATATAATCCGTTCTGTTTTCGATTTTTTTCTGTGCAGAGTTGAAGCATTTCTTTCGTTTTCCTGTTTTATTTCATATGGTGTGCTCTAGCTTTACACAATTTGTTGATTTTTGAGCACGTCTTTACGTTTAAACATTTGTGGAAATAATTCGCTGACTGATAGAGAATTCATCTACCAGTTACCGCGCCTATGCTTACGAAATGAAATGCTTATATATACGATGCATTATCTGCTTCAATGTCGAATAAATCGAAAAATATACGAAGATAGAATTTAATTCTTTCATTTCTGTCAACTTCTTATTCCCCTTATGTCGGATTCGCCCCTACTTTTATTGCATTCCTAAATTACCACAAGACAGAAAACATCAACTGTGTTAGGTGACCCTGGCTCTCTCGATGGTTGTAGGCTCTGGTGAAATGAAGTTGGTCGGCTCAAGATTCGATAAGATGCCAGATAATTGAATCTTCCAAGTTATAATCGACGAACTGTGTTTTCTTGCCAAAATACGGCTCGAATTGAAATAACTATCTAGTATCACATCACATCATACTTTAAAGCCCCATTTTATTGGGCTCCCTTTAAGACTGGCGCATAAAGTTGTACCCTCTGAATGTGATCATGTGCCACTCGAGTGCTTTGATTTGAACATTCATAAAAATTTTTTTTTAAATGGAGTCAATCTACTTTGAAAATAAAACATCTAATGCATCCAATGAATACTGTGTAACATACGTTTATCGATGTGCTCTTAACGTATATAGGGACATATATGTCCCAACGCATTTTTTTTTGGTAATATTTTGATTATTTCTATATGTTTTACAACGGCATGTCGATTTTTGGAATCTACAGACCTCACTCAATAATTACTGAGAAAAAAAAATGGAAAAAATTTTTACTGGCGGTGATTTGATTTAGAACATAAACCATGGTGACACATAAAAATCAAGATTTTTCTCACCCTACCTACGTGGCCGGATCAAATGAGTGAGCAAAACAACATCATGTTGTGATAGTCTGACATCTATAGAACCTCCTACCCCCGATTTCGCACCTTTCCGGTGAAAAATAAACCATAGAGATGCATTTTAATAAAAGAGACATATTTGTTCCATGTACGTCGAGTTAAAGTATATTTTGAAAAAATTTAATTTTCAAAAGTTTCGTACCTTTATAGCCTCACATTTAAACAGATAGAGAACACAAAAAAGGAAATCATTAAACACGTCATGACTTAATAATAATAATAATAATAATAATAATAATAATAAGACCCTCAACATGAACCGCAGCCTCCACCCGAGGTCCTATCTGGTATATCTGCCCCGTGCGCAGGGGCCGAGGTTATTGAGCCTGAATGTCTCCATGACCGGGTGGTCCTGGGTTTTGCCGAGCGTGTGCTCCGTGGTGGGGCGTTTCTGCAATTCGCAGCAGAACACAGTTTCGAGAAGGGGCTTTTTCTTTTTAAGGCAGCCAGCAGGGCGGCGGAGAAACTGGGCCTGCACGAGCTCATCCCCGACCCGAGGTTGGGCCTGCCCTTCGAAGGAGAGGAAGGGCCCAGCTGACTCGGTCGGTGGGGCGGGCAGAGGCGAAGCTCATGGAGGAGCATATGCAGAAAAACCTCCATTCTGTTTTCTTTAGGCACGTGCGACAAGAACAACTATCTGCACAATTAACCTTCTCCGTCTTGAAAAGTGCAGGTCTCAGGGCGGAAACGGAGGGTTTGTTGATGGCCGCTCAGGACGGGTATGCAGCACGCTCGTGTACGGAGGGCTATCCTCAAGGAGGAGGTCTCGACGGATTGCAGGGCGTGCGGTACCCGCCCTGAGACGGTCAGGCATCTGTTGTCAGCTTGTCCTTCCTATGCCAGGTCTCTGTACATCGCGAGACACAACGCCGCTCTCCGGGTTTTGTATTTCCACCTACGGCACCATTACGGAATAGATGCCAAGCCGATTCTGCCTTACGATATTGAGGACGTTGTGGGAAATGAGAGGTGCACCATTTACTGGAACTACTCATTTCCCACGACGCGGGTTCTCGAAGCCACGAAGTCGTGGTGAGGGAGCGATCTGAAAAAATAATTTATGTCGTCGAATTCTCCTGTCCCGCCGAAGCCAATATAGCAACGAAGGACAGAAAAAGAGACAAATATCGGGACCTTATCGTCGACATCGGGCAGCAGTATCCGGGACACCGGGTCAGGCTGGTCGTGCTGATCATCGGCTGCCTGGGTGGCATGAAAGCTGGCTTCCTGGGGGAACTTAACATCATCCCCGCCTGCAGGTCGGGTGCCTAGGCCTTGGCCTGCAGGATGAAGGCAGTGATCCTCGGGAGCCTTAGGATCCTACGTGCCCATGCGGCAAGCTAATCCCCTGCGGTCACTAACTGCCCTTGTCGGAAGAGTGGCCGCAGGATGAGCTCTCGCCGTTCGGGTGCACAAGTGCTTATGACGCCGAACAGGCTGATGTGGCCTGGGCGGCAGAAGGGCGAAGCCCACTCCCAAGGGAAGAGCGAAGGGGTGGAGACGGCGAAGAGCAGCCGAGTAAAAATTTGATAATAATAATAATAATAATAATAATAATAATTTTAAAGAAAGAAAACACTTATTTCAATAATATATAAAATAAAAAAAAGCAAATAAATACCCCAATGATTTAATATGGTAATCTAGCAGACTATGGACGCGGTGTTATACTTTCGATTTAGAAATTCAATTCCCAGTTTTGGTAAAGTCCATATGGCTCTCTTTCTCTCTTTATCAAACGTAACGTTAATCAATTTCACGACTTTTTTGGGTCTCCTGTAATGTGAAATAAATAATACTTTACTTACCTTTTTTCCTTGCTCCAGTCCGAAATGGATGGGCACACCACACTGCCATCCTGAAAGCAAAGTCGGTAATTAATTTAAAAGAAAAAAACTTGGGTTTATTTGAAAATATTTTTTAACGACTGAAAAATACATAAAATATTTTCATTTTATACTGATTTTTATTAATCTTTAAAAAATACTTTAAAAAATTGGTGTACTATAGAAAAATTTTAGCTCAATATAAATAATTTTTAATAGTGTTCATCATCATTTAAAAGTTGTTATAATTATGTTCAAACCGCTTGTATTAAACGATGTGTCATTTAGAAGTATGATACGTAATCTACCGATTTTACCCTGGGTGCAAAGAACTGTAAAATGTTATTTTAAAATTATAGTAGAATCTGGTCCTTGATTGTTCCTGCTCAGATAAATCGAACAACTCGTTATACTTGTGATTAGATAACGTATTAGTGAAAGCAGTTTCTTGTACTCGTGATTTCCTTGCTTCCACCCCCAAAATGAACTCTCGATAGCCATTCTGCATCTAGTTTCAGCTGTCTTTTAGGCTTAGAATACCCACAGCAACAGCTTGTTCGCTAGCGTCCCCATCTGACAGAAAACGTAGTTGATACAAAGAAATTTTTCATTTATCGACCATATTCTCTAAAACCTTGTCAGGTCTATACTAAACGTAAATTCGAGTACTTTTAATACTTCTTTTTTCGTTAGGCGGAACCAAGGAGAGCGATTTAAATTATTTAGCCGATGCCAGTGCATACTTTTAATTATAATAATAAATATTATAATTAAAAAGTTATGCTTCAAGTTTTTGACTCAAGGGAACTTCACCTATGACTCAGGTGAGAGCTTACAGTTAAATGAATCATCCAAAATCGATATTAAACGGCACAAGGTCAATCACCACTTTTCAATGGCGCCGCACATTTCCTCAAATATTATAATAAGTCTTCCTCACTTTCTTCTTCTTTGTACCTCCGGGCTTTTATAAAATAATTTTTTAAAAGATAAAATCGAAAAAAAACGACCTCGCCCAATCAACGCATAAAAATTTTCAATTAAGTCAAAACACATGGACATAAAATACTAACATTATTAAATCAAATTAAAACAATGTCAATAAATGATTACCCTGTCAGCCGAAAAGTTCAACTTTTAGTTTAATTGCAACACACAAACGCATGTCAAAGTTTTACAGTTATAGTTCAGTTTTAATCCCGTTTTTCACCCTATTGGGTATAACAGGATGCGGGAGGAGTATTTGAACTCGGGACAATAAATTCTTAGTCTGGCACTTAACCACTACACCACAAACCTTCATGAACAACAAACCCATGTCATAAGTGCTAACAATTAAATACTTATCGAAATAAATTTTTATTTACTGTGAAAACATACCCCGTCACTCGGAAATGAAAGAACTCAGCTTTGAACTCAGTCTTCTATTAGTTCTTTTTCAAAATCTACTTTTTAATTACGAACTTGACATGTTAATTTTTTATTATTAAATCATTAAGGTACTAATCACCTTTTATTACCACCTTTCTCCACCGACACAATGTTTGAGCGTCACTGAAAACAACACTGATAATACTTTCCAATAGACCCAAAAGACTGATCCTAAGCTGATAAGTACCAATGACCATACTACTCCGAATTAATAAACTGCTCTAAATAAATTTCATTGAATCAAACGGTTATCTTTTAACTGATCATTTTCTATAACCTACTGCTATTACATGCTTTATTTCTTACTGCTAAATAATGCTTTCTAACAGAAATAAATGTGAAGAAGAAAGCGCTTTTATTGTCTGAGGTTTTATTGTAAATGACAAGTATTAGAACTGCATTTCTACTGTATTCAATTAAAGTTGATCTTCTGTCATACTCAAAACAACTGAAATTTTCGCAGTTTTGCAAGCGGTTTTTAAGGTGTTCTATGCTTAAGCTTACCATCAAGTTCCAAATCAATATTTAAATAGTTTTCTGAACATCAGGTTTCATAATATATTTTTTTATACAAAAACTTTAATACAGTGGCGTGCAAAAGTTCCGGCCTGTAACATTTTGTTGTTTAATTTATTAAAAAAAAGAGCCCAATGATTTTTTATCATTGTGATATGATACTATGAGGTATAATAACATAATTATACCAAAAAATATAAATTGTATATATTCATAAATAGTTTTATTACGAATGTTGCTAAATGACGTGTGCAAAAGTTCCCTGCCACATTATACAAGTTGGTGTATGAAGCCGTTAAAACAGAATTTAAAGGTTTGATGGTCTAAAATCTTTTCTTTGGTTCTCAACCACACTCTCAGTTTGTCTTTCAAGCACAGACATGGCCGTTATACGCAAAAACAAATCTGTGAGATTGCTCTTCTTGTGATGATTCTTTTCGTGAGATTCCTCTACTGTTATCGACAGGGAAACAAACTGTCAACGATATTTTTGCAAAATATTGTTGTGCATGAGCCCTGAAGGATCTTCTACGTAGTGGAAGACCACGAAAAACTTCTGAAAAAGTAGACAACTATAATTTAGAATTGAAAAGGAAAATGCAAGGATCCTGATTGTGCGGAGCTCCGGGACTGTATGAATTTGGCTTCGGTTTTCGTCTGCTTCATTTTACTGTGCCCATTCCGGAATGCGGAATGTAGCGAACGCCACAAAGCCATTCAAACCGAATTTAAATCATTTCTTTGGTTCTAAACCACACTCTCAATTTGTTTTTCAAGCACAGACATGGCTCGTCATACGCAAAACAAATCCGTGAGATTGCTCTAGTGTTATTGATAGGAAAATCAACAGTCAACGATATTTTTGCAAAATATTGTTGTGGATGTGCCCTGAAGAATGTGCCACGAAAAACTTCTGAAAAAGTATATCGCATCATTAAACGTAAGCCAACTGCACAAGGAGTCGGTCCAGAAAAAATGCTAAGAAAGTGGATCTTTCGGTATGGAAACGATCCCAAACATGCATCCTTACGGCTGAAGCAGTGGCTTTTTGGGTACAAGAACTGATGATCGAATTTGTCCGGAAACAATTTTCCAAGTAGAGGGACATTTTTGGAGAAATAGCATAACATTCCGGACGTCTACATTAAAGGATTGATCGAGTTCATACCATATCGTTTTGCTGCAGTCATACCTGCCAAAAGTATGGCTAAAATATATTAATATAAAAATTAAAGTTGCGACTAATATGGAAAGCGTAGACGAAGAATTTTTCCTAATGCACAAATTGGCCGGGAACTTTTGCACACGTCATTTAGCCATATTCGTCATAAAACTATACATGAATATATATACTATTGATATTTTTTTGGAATAATTTTGTTTTTTATACCTTATAGTATCATATCACAATGATAAAAAATTACTGGGCTCTTTTTTTTAATAAATTAAACAACAAAATGTTACTTGCCGGAAACTTTTGCTCGCCACTCTATATTTCAGAGTTAAACTACAAAATCCTGTAAGTTACATGTTTGTACCCAAAGCGACATCAAGTTATTTAGGAGTTTCATTTCTATCAAGTTCATTCATCTACATTCCATCATTTTATCCAGCCGATGTGGAGAACCGGACTTCGAGATGCGGTCGGAAATACCAACTTAATGGCTTCCACTTCTAAACTTAACACAAAATCAGTGTACTGACTTAGAGCCATGACTAAGCCATTACGTCATCAAACACATCATTCGCTAAGCTATGACTAAAGAGGTCAATGTCATTCACTGGAAGGTTTATGCTAGTAAAATTTTTCAAACTTCTTAACATAATTTGGAATGAAATTCCCAAATATCTATGCATATATAATTTTGTCTTTTCAACTTCCCACTCCCCTTTGCCTTCCATAAATATTTCTCTTTACTCCTTTGTTTTCTATAATATCAAATTTTTTCTTTTAATACTTTTCACAAACAATTTTTCCCCCACCCGCTTACCCAGCGGCATGAGTGCATATATTGAACAAAAAGTATTTTTGTGAAAAAACTAGGCTTCTCGCCTCTTGCTTTTCTATAGTTATCATCAACATCATCATCATCATCATCATCGTTATTATTATTACTATTATTATAGCAACACAAATTATTTATTTATTTCTTCATTTATAAAATTATATATTTATATATTTAAATATTATTTTCTATATTTTTCAGTAGGAGAATTTTCAAGACTGTTTTCAACTCCCTTAAACGTTTACTTTTTAGATACTCGTCTTCGATACAAAGTGCATTGCAAAGGATAGGGATTTTGTATTTGTCTCGTTTTGTTGTGTGCTTGTTTATTATTTTCGGTGTATTTGTGTTTCTCAAATAGTTTTCTTTCCTGTGTTTATGTTGAGTCTCGTGTAAATTGTTGAGGATGATTGTGTATTGTCTTATCTGTTGCAATTTTTCCCTTCCCGCTTACCCAGCGATGGAATTGATGGTACGTGAATTCATTAGGTACATATTTTAGGGTATAAGAATTCAATTTTTTTTCTGTCATTAGCTTTAGTGAACGATATCTCGAGAAGTATCGCAAGAAAAATTGTCAATTTATGGTCATTAAAAAGATAATATTTGGCTCTAAAAACATTCAATTGTTTTTCTGTTTCATCAATTCAGTTCTGAGTTACAAGGTGTTAAAGATGGAGGTCAACAAAGAGAAGATTCGATCCATTTTACAGTTTTTCTTTGATAAGGGTGAAAATGTAAGCCAGGCGGCTGAAATTGTGAATAGTGTGTATGGTCCCGATATCGTATAAGATGATTACGCGCAATTTCGATTTCGTCGATTTCGTTCGGGTATTTTTGATATTAAAGACGCACTGGCAGGCCCGTTGTCAAAAATGTCGATAAAATCACAGAAATAATCAAAGTTGACTGGCATGTTAGTAGTTTTACCATTGGCAGGAGCTAAAGATTGACCATAAAACGATTTTAAATCATTTGCGCAAAGCTGGGTTCAAAAAGAAGCTTGATGTTTGAATGGCACACCAATTAACACCAAATAACATGGTGGATCGAACTTCCATCTGCGAAGCCTTGGCCAAATGGAATAAAATTGATCCATTTCTTAAACGAATGGTAATTGGGGGTGAGAAATGGATCATCACATACAATAATACTGTGCGAAAACGACTGTGCTTTAAGTACGGTGAAGCAGCTCAAACAGTGGCCAAACCAGGACTAACGGCCAGGAAGGCTCTGCTGTGCATTTGGTGGGGCTGGAAAGAAATCATTAATCATGAGTTGCTTCAATTTGGCCAAACACTTAATTTGGATCTTTATTTTCAACAACTGGACCGTTTGAAGCTAGAAGTTGTTCAGAAATGGCCAGAATTGGCCAACAGAAAATTTGTCGTGTTTCATTCAGGCAATGCCAAACCATGCATGTCTGTAGGGACTCTCCAAATGCTCCGGGAGCTTGGTCGAGAAGTTCTGATGCAGCATATAGTCTGGATCTGGCATCAAGCGATTTTCATCTTTTTCTTGCATCGCAAAACGTTCTTGGTAATAAGACATTGGTATTAAAAGAAGACTACGAAAATCGGTTGCTACAGTAGAGACGAAGACTTGTATGAGAGGGTACATTGAAGCTACCTTTAAAATGGCAACAAATTATAGAACAAAACGATGCAATTTGATTTAAAACTGATAATCCTAGGCATGTTAAATAAAGTTATATATTGTATTTCATGTAAAAATAATGGCTTTCTTTTTCCCCACCTAATATTTGCAAATAGAATACACAAAATTAATAGATAATAATAATAATAATAACGGGAGGCCTGGTGTAGTGGTTAAAGTTCCTGACTGGGACGTTAGGATCGTGAGTTCGAATCTCCCTCCCGCATTCTGTTATACCCAAAAAGGGTGAAAAAACGGGATTAAAACCACCAGATTAATAATGATGATGATGATGATGATATTCCCTATTTGTGAGGGAATCTAAGACGATTGATCACCTGGTGTTTGTCTGTCCCATCCTGGCCAAGCAGGTTGCGCAATGACAACATATGCGCTTATCTGCACTGGCACATTTATAAGGATTTCGGGGTACCTGAATTGTCATTGAAATGATATGAGCACGAACCCAAGGAGGTGACAAAGGTTGGACAGAGCACTATACTCTACAACACCCAGGTCTATACGGATCGGACGGTGATTGTCAACTAGCCAGACATCATAATTAAGGACCTGGCTAAGAAATCATTGACGTGGCGGTCCCGTATGACCTCATTATAATTCCAAAGGAAGCGGAAAAGCGCCTGAAGTACAAGAACCTGAATATTCAGGTGCAACAGATGTGGGGAGCGAAAACGGAAATTATACCCGTAGTGGTTGGTGCACTAGGCCTTACACCCCTCAGTCTCCCCAATAACTTAGCAAAAATACCTGGCCAAGCAAAGCATTAGGCCGCTCAACAAATAACGCTAATGGGCACAGTAAACGTCCTCCGAAGAGTGCTGTGAAAACATCAATCACCCAACAGGTTCCTAAGGATGCTTGTTGCATCTTGGAACTTGTTGTAAAACCGATCACCGACAAATGTCATCCATAGTCGTGATAAAAAGATGAATAAAAATGATAATAATAAGCCAGTTTCTTAGAATAACACGATACTGATCTGCTACTCGTTTGTCTGTATCGTCGATGTTAGTTTTTCTCTAAGGAATACTTCATGTAGCTTTTGCCTGTGTCAGACAACCTCCTGGCCTAACTTTGTCAGCCTAAAATGCAAGCGCATTATTGTTTCATTTATGATCACTGTCGGTTTCTTGCCCCGTTTAGGTAGTACTGCTTGGGTGAGAGCTGGCTAAGATAATTCCTGCTGTGCAAGGTGGAATCGCTGTTCTTGTTTGACTCCTTTGATGGAGGGAGGGCTGTGTCCGTCCCGTCAACTTCCTTTCGCCGACGTCCTGTATGCTGTCATGTCCAGACATGACAATATACAACACACATAGACATGCCCTGACGGTCCCAAAGCAACGTCCTTTTTCCGAGGCGTCTTCTGCTTCTTGTCTTCATCTTCGATGGGTGTGTGGTCTGTATTTAGTCTGGTTCTTCCTCCTCGACCTTATCGGCTTGGCTGGCCTGCCAGGAGCCAGTGTTCTCGCCGATATTGCCCTCCGAGTCGTTAGGACACGCAAGCCCACCAACCACGATAAGGTAACAGACCGTTGAGGAAATAATAATAATAACAATAGGGGCCTGGTGGGCGAGAGGTTAGAGCACTCGCCTACCACTCCAAGGCCCGTGGTTCAAATCCCATCTGGGTGTAAAATTCCCAGCCAGTTTTTCTCCCGCTCTTCATTACCTAAACTGTTTTCCTTCAATGTATCCACTACCCTTTCCCCAAAATTTCCTCCAAGGCTCATAACCTTGGTAGTAATGTTCAGTCAGCTAGTAAGCCTTCAACGAAAGGTAGCTGACTCACAATCAAGCATATTTTCGACTCACAACTTGCTCCAAAATAGGAGTGAAAATGAGTTGAAAACATCGTGGTCCCTAGTTGGCCGAAATGAGATAATAATAATAATAATAATAAGCCTGTTTTTTAGGATAACACGGTACTAGACCCACAAGATCGTCGCCATGGGGAATTCCTTCCAGATATGGGTGGTAGGGGGAAAGTGAAATACCTCTCTCGGACCAACAGATAAATTCAGCATTTGTTCCGTATGGAGCGTCCAAAGATGGCGTCTGTTTCCTGTTAGAAGAGGCTAAAATATACAGTAGTAAAAAGGAGTGAGATAACCGGACTTATGCCATTTGGAATACCTTGTTGACGGCTCACAGAGGGTACAGGAGAGAAACTGGATCGGCACACCATACCACTGAATAGATTCGAGCACGTGCTTCTCACTAATGGAGATAACTGGAGCTCAGTAGTCATTTAATACCAAACGCCTTTTAGAATGTCAAGTCTAGAACTTAATTGTTCTAGATTTTTATTTACCATATATTTAGCGTATAAAGTGATGGGTGAAACCTAAGAGAAGTACTAACAATCAGGAGTCGTCTTATATGCCCAGCGCATAAAGAAAGCCGTAGACATTATTCCTTTTGTGTATGACAGTAGGTCTACCGTCAGTCCTAAGGCGGTTTAAATGCCACCACAATAGCCTGATTTCCGGAGTATTTCTAATTATTTTTAACAGTCCAGTTACTTGCAATGGAGTTAATTGGAGTCTCATTCGTATTTTCAACACTCGAAATAACGGAAAGTTGTATTTTTTGCGTAATATGGATGATAAAATTATGAAAACATGATATTACAGTCTAGATCTAAAGGTGATTTTTGCGCGATTTTTATTCTTTGGCGTATAACCAAATTTTTCCTGTTCCTAAACCGGCTGCACCAACCCACGGTTAATTTCAATTCGTTTATGTTTAAGGATTGGTTCCTACCCACTATAACACGCAGTTTTTTATTATCTTACTCTCTACAATACGACCATTTTGTTTCTGTTCTTATATATACTTTTGAATATTATCTTTTATCTCTGCTCGGCAAGTTTCCCACCCCCATACAGCATTTTTTGTCATATTCCTAATATCTATTTTTCATTCAATTTCTCACCATTTTTCCTTTTTTGAAACAGGATCGTTAACTCTTTAGTCTGTTTTTTCAGTTCTGCCTAAGTACGTTATCTAAATTATTTATAACTACCGTATATAAGTAAATGCCAACTTTATATAGTATGCACGGCTAAATAATTAAAGAAAATGTAATTATTACGCCTGTCTATAAAAAAAAACGGTCAATTAAGATTGAGGAAGACTACTTAAACTCAAGAAAGGAAGCGGACCTAAACATTTAAAGAGAAATATTGTAAAATGTTTTGCTCATAAACGCTGTGGAGGAAAAGGAAAGCAATCCGTATTGAACAGTGTTAAAATCTCTCCATTCAAATGAGTAAAGACTTTCAAAAATGTTTCACACCACCACCACATTCATTAAAACCAGAAAGGAAAACGCCTTATTACGTCACTTCAAAAAAAAGTAGGCGCCAGTTTTCAAACACCTACGAGAACACAACCGACAAATGGCAGCCAACTTAAGCGTCTCTACGTTTATTATTTACAACACAGCTCCTGATACAGAATCATATTTTTGAGAAAAGTCAATAATAGTATTTTCTCTCTTCTGCAGTAATACTCACACAAGGAAGCTGTGTTCGTTTTTTAGATTTTTATGACTTCTAGAAATAATAACAACTACGGATATAAAACAATTTTCAACCACTACATTCGTGTTTAAATAAAACCGGCATTTTTAAATCATACTTTTTGGATTTTACACAACTATTTATCCCGCCCTGTTTTGTAAAAAAAAAACTATCTTGATATTTATTTATTATAACTTAACACAAAAAATTAAACTTCTTCAACAAGGTGGTAATTCACTTTCACATGAATTCTTTCTGACAGTTTTGAATGGCCTATTTCAAAGAGAAAGAAAACATCAGTATTGGTGCATCATTGGAAACAAGCCTTCATTTCACCCACGGAAATTATGTAATGGTTTTAATATTTGTGTAATACTACAATTACTGAATTTTATGAACTGTAAACAATTTATCAAATGAAGATCTTCACTATAAATAAGTGTCACTGAATTTATCCTGTGCTCTCAAAAATTTTTTGCCACAAGCCATATGATGAGTTGGATACCTCTCTGCCGAACTATTTATTGTACATTTCACATTACCAGAAGTCACTATTTTCAAACAGTAATTTAAAGTTCTGCTAAATTCCATTCCACAATTGCAACTTCATTTGTTATATAATATAATGGAAAGAATGAGAGTTTAAAAATAACATTATTGAATGACATACAAAAGGTTGTTGTAGGAAATGAAATTTAAAGGGAGGTTTATCATATAAAGTTACAACTACGGCTTTCTGAACACCTTTCCCTCACAAAAATGCTAATATTCTAAATGTTTCCAACGCCGATTCACCCAAGAAATATTCACTTCTCACAAATTTAAATCAAAATAAGAAAAGCTTACAGCCAGAAATGTTAGATTAGACAAAAATCAATAGAAACTATTAATAAGACTTTAAAAAATTCTCTTCAATTCTTCTAATTTGCTATTCATGAAAAGAAAAACATTTATATCTGTACAAATGTAATCACTAATCACATACACCAAATTTTTTGCTCTTGAAAGAAGGTCACAAAACTTCTACAAGAATTCGGGAAACAGAGTTAAAAAATAACGATGACGGTAGTGATCATAACATTATCTATAAAACACTTTCATTCTCCATTATAAGCGGTTTTTGTACGCCATCAAACCGGATATTGTAGTGTTGTAGTGATAGAAAAAAAACTTAAGAATATAATGTGCCAAACAGTTGTACTGACATGCTGCTAAAAATGTCGGGGGAGAAATTTTGGATATAACGGGTCTATAAGTAAGTTAATACCCCCTTGTTGGGAGTGTGCCCATAAGCTCCTGCCAGCCCTAATGAATGCCTTGAAAAGGTCGAAGAAGGGGTAGGGCAGAAGATGGAGCGAATACCTCTCCCTCTCAAATGTGTGCTTGACGGGATACCTTCATCTCTGCTTCCAATAGTTTACATCGGTCTTAAACAATTTTTTATTACAATTCCATTTAATAATTTTACTTCTTTAATATAATCGTCTGATATCTAAGCGTAACTCTGGCTAAAACTGGTGGAGGAAATGTAAGCGGAAATATTATTACGCAATGAAGCAGAGATGACCAATTAAGAAACCACAAACTACAACTACCCAACATGTGCTCTTTAAAAGCCCAAGGGCTAAATAAGGGTATTATGTTATACTATTATTATTTTATTTGCCTCTTCCCGATTATTAAATGTTGTTTCGGGAAGTACACAAATCTGTTCGAAGAACCATCCTAGTTACTCAGGACTAGATATCTTGGTAACTTTTACACACAGTATAATCGAAATAAAAAAGCATTCGAACTTTTTTGTTCAGTTCTTCGAATTAAATAATTTTCGCATTTTCAGCCATTAATCTAGTAATATCGCTCATAATTATTAATTTAAATTTTAATAGTTTCTTGTCATCATGTAAGTTTTCTACTACCTTCTTTTGATTGGAATTTAATGACTTTTAAGATTATAATGCATCAACTCAAGCTATTATTATTACAACAACAACAACAAAAACAACTTGTGTAACCCTTTGCTAAGTGTACTCAAAATATTTGTCTTCAGTTTATTCTTCATTTTTAAATGATGATTTTCCAACATATTTAAGCTGTAGTTCCTTAGAAAATGCTGCCAAACAAATTGGATAACAATTTTTTTACTGCCAAATTAATTCAAAACTAAAACGTCTGACATAAAGAAAACATTCATTTAGATCTATGCAAAAAGTCTATTCATAACCCCACGCCTAATACAAAAATTTTATTTCAAATTTAAATAAAAACTTTTTTCAAATAATAAAATTTGATTTGAATTTTAGAGAAACTTTGGGTTCATTTCTCTTCAATTAAACTGTTTAAAAACACAAAGACATATTAACACTAAAAAAGTAACTATCAGGTACAAGATACAATATAAATTGGATATTACACTTATTAATTACAATACTTTCATAAAAGTAACTTTAATGATAAAATACTAAGTGCAATAAAACAAAATAAAAAATGTATTCAAATTAAAAATGTAAAGGTTTAGAGTTTCACTTCTAAGGTTGGGACACTGTTCTACTCCACAGTTAATCACTGAATGCAAAACCAATCGCTTACTACTTACCACCTGTACTCTTGAGGTAGTTAGCGATATGATTAATAAAATGCATTAAAAGTATACATTAATTTCATGTTGAATTAATTTTTTTTAAAATATGAGTTAACATGAGTTTTAAAAGTCGTTTTAATGAAATATTCACAGTACAAATGCTTATATTATTTTGCCAAATTATCTTCAAGCTACAATAAAAAATTTTGATGATCACTCATAGGATCATATCAGATATATTGTTAGCGACCTCTCCTATAACTGTTGCATTTACCCAGACTGAAGTCAATACACTCAAGGAATCAACAAAGCTTTGAGAAAATTTAAAGCTTGAAAAGCAATTTTTGCTTTCATTCAACTTGGTGATTCCCTTCACACACTACTCCTATTATTTTACTAAAACTGATATTTTTTTCTAAAGGATGGATTTCAATTTTTTGAAAAATTAATAATTCCTAGATAAATTAGCTATTCACCTCTTTGAACATAATTAAGTGCCTACATTTTAATTTCTATGATTTTATCCTTATTTAATCACCACTAATCTACCTTCATTACAAAAAATTCATGTACATAATACAGTATTATTGCAATCCATCTAAGATAATAGCTACTCAAGGTAAATGCGTTCTTAAAAATTTTGACAAAGGTCTTTGATTTTTCATTCATGGGTCACTTCTTGAAACAAAAGTCCTTTATTATTTTGCTTTTAGGTACAACCTTAACAAATTAATGCAAGTGAAATTATACCGTTGAACATTTAACCAGAGGAATAAACTTTCCGTAGAAAACCTACTCACTAGTACGTAAAGATAAAATTGAAATAAAATATTTAAGTAACTTGTTTTGACACCTTAAGTCTTTTGCATCATGTCGTAACCACTCAAGGCAGGTTAATGTCTGTGCCTCTCGAACCCATAAAGAAAATGTAATTTTAATACAGTAACGAAATGAAGCTAATCGATCAAAATACATCCACTTCAGTACAATCATTTAAAAATATTCCCAATGGTTTGTTGTAATATTTTTTTTTAGTTAAAATGTAAATTGAGTGAATCACAATAAATGGAAAAAATGTTCGCCATTTTGACGAAAAACAGTTTTTAAATACACAACAAAACGTTCAAGTGACGCGACGCTATGTACAAAATAAAAACATGACATAGGATTATTAATAAAACGAAGGATGTCTATTTTAAAAGGGGAAATAATCAAGGCAGCTAAGATCGAGTTCGTTGATTCTCAAGGGGGAACGATCGGGAGTTGGTCAGGAAACTATTCACGCTTTTAGGACTTACCTTAACTTAACGTATCCAGATGTTATGGTCAAACCATTTGCTAAGCACGTTTAATCCAGAACTGACAATTTTTTTTAGGCGTCACAAATATTTGTTTAATATTGGAGGGAGCGGGAAAATATCACTTTTTCACTTCAAGAAAAAAACTCACAAAATTCACTTTACAGCTTTCGCGATTACTTCATTAAAAGAATTAAAACCAAAATTTACCAATTTTAGTAACAATAAAACCGTAAAAAAACAAGCTAATGGCATTTGACGGCTGCCAACAACGGAGTTTTTAGCAACCTATCTACTCTCTCCAACACGATTCAACACAATGAAGGGTATTCAATAAAAGGGAAGTCGTCTGTTTTGATTCCTCAAATCTCCGCGAGAAAAACAATTGCTATACTTAACTTATAAGATTTGAGCTCATTTCACTTTGCTTCCACTTCGACGTCGCGCATTGCAGAGACAAAGTTGCTTACCTCACAACATTCGAACTACCTTTGTTCGGTCGAGTTATTTCAATGCCTAACTATGTACGTGCTATATTGGAGTGGAGATATCTTTTTGTACGGTTTTTTGAATGTTTGTTTTGCAGCAATGGTTGTCTTTCAGCTACATTTTGCTTATTTTATTTACTCTATGGAATTGAAAAATTTTTTTCAACTTCAATTTTAAAACTTGTTGGGTTTCATTTGATTAAAAAAATAAATCATTGCATTTCTTTTCGATTTTAAAATTCCAAATTGCTTTAGTACTTCTCTTAATACGTCCCACTGCTTTTAATGTAGAGTTTTCGGTAAAATAAGATCGTAAAGAATTATGTATGTAGCTCCTCAGAAAAAGCGATAATTTATACACATCATATACTATAAACTCCGCACAGTGTAATGTCTCACGTGTAATCGAGATGTAATTATTATTTTAATTACCATGTCGCTTAAAAACATTCTTTAGAGATTTAATTTTTGTTACAGACTTTAAGAAATCCGAAATTCTTGAATATTGTAATCGCGTAGAAAATTAATGCTGAAGTGTGTTTTGGATTATTCTATAGATTACGAATTATTCTGAAGGAGGACCTTGAACAACCTAAAAATTGGCTTATTTTTTGGCGTTCTGCGAACTCACAAAACCTGAAGACCCAATAAAAAATTTTGTACAATTAAGGGCACATTAATTTTCGCTAATTCTGATGGTTCATATAAACTACAGTGCAGTATAAATTTTTACATTTGGCATTACAAGGGCCCATTTTTTAAACATTTATTGAGCAAAATATATTGTCAGCTAACACTGTAAGGACTATAAAAATATCCCAGGTCGAAAGGGATAGTTTAAATCTTTAGGATTTCTCAAATTAAGCTGTTCAGGAGACGAACTTGTGTTCAATGTTATCCTAAGCATGCAATAAAAAGACATTTATTTACTTAAAGAGAGCAAAAGTTTTTCAAAACAATATTTTTTTAAACATACTGAGGGGTGCATGAAGTTATCTCATGGTAGAGCAACAAAATATTAAAAATGGCGAAGATAATATCGAGTTCCCCCCTCATAATAATAATAATAATAATAATATCGCATTCACTTTTTCTATTTGACATTTTGAAGAAACTGACGTCGAAGAAGAAATCATGTAATAGCTAGGGAATGATTAAGGACGTAAAAATTTTTTGTTGTTGTTAAGAATCCACAGATACGCTTCAGCGACATTGAAATTGAAATCGAAACGAAAATACCATCAAAGCTTGGTACAAAACAATGTTCAACTGGTATCAAATCTTGTAATCATTTTAAAAGAAAAACAACAAGTTTATTCATTGGAAACATAAAGAAAAACGTGAAAAACTATTGGCCAAAATAAAACGTTATGAAAGGTGAATTATTGTTAGAGAGTCGAGAAAAGGGAGCATGAGAAAAAGCGAGGGATTAAACATAAAGAGGCCCGAAAAGCAAGGGGAAGAGCCCCAATTCAGTGTTTAAACGCGAAATCCGGCAACTGCTGAAGAGTTGGGGGAACGTCTGCCTGCGCACGAACCCTGCGCGGACGCTCCCCCATTTACAGCACCCTTTTCGTTGTTGTGTTCTCTCTTTTTTACCCAAGTTTCTGCATTTTTGTTGGCCGTAACCTTGAACTTCATTTACAAATTTTTCAACTCTGAATTTTTTTCGTTCGAAGTCGCTAATCGCTGAAAACTTGTTAGACGTCGTTAAATGTTTGTTAAAATACTAAAGTTGAGAGTTTATCATCACAGGAAACCCAATTTACCAAAAAATAAAAAATTTTCGCCATGCTCCTGGTAAAATCAAAAGAACAACAAGATTTAATTGAAAGATCTTTTTCAACCGTTCCAGCTTAACCGAATGAAATGAATCAATAACTATATGTTTTTTAGAGCTTAAAAAGCAAAGTACATTTGGTATTAAATGTTTTTAAAAAATTGTCGTAGTTATTTGCTACTTAATTTAGATGAGGTAAGGGTGGATTGAAAAATGAAAGATTGTAAAGTTAAACCACATTGAAAATTCACAACTAAAACAAAAGCTCACGTCAATAATATCAACACTCCTTGATATACCGAATATGTTACAAGACTCAGATGTTGACACTAGAGTTGATCTACGTAATTTCAGTTTTATTTATGTGATTGTGTGTAAAATGCTAAAAAAGAAACATGTAATAAATAAATATATCTATGACCCTCTAAAGTAAGTTTCCTGACTTAGGAATTGCTTCTATTAATACAACTTAAAGCAATAAAGAAAACCAAGTCTCACAAAAAATATTCAAGGTACAAGTCTCAAAAGCTCATTGAAAAAACGTCGAAAAAAAGGGAGGAAAAGTTTTGTTCTTTCTAGTTTCCAGTTTTCTAAATTTTGTGGGGTATGTATGATTTCTCATTTATAATGAAAGAGTGGTGAAAATAATGAACATAATACTGAGCGTCAGAAATACTTCCGAATGTTTAAAAGTTAACTTGCTGAAGATTAATGTTTTTACTTGAAGGACCTCTGTTTGATCGTTCACATATTTTACGTTATTTGAGTAAAAACTCGTGATTCCAAATTAACACTTTGTAGGATAGTGATTCCCATACTATGTTTTATGTCTGGCATGACTCGTTTTTTACATTGATCGAATTCACAATTTTAGTCCTGTTGAGGAGTTGGCATTACTGTTAGTGGAGAGTTTTATTATGAAATTAACTACAGCTTATGTAAACACGTGTGTTAATTAACAAAAAATTGGTGGTGGTTTTCATCTCGTTTTTCACCCTTAATTATTGGGTATAATAGGATGCGGGAGGAGGATTCGAACCCCAGACCATTTGCGTCCAAGTCAGGAACTTAACCACTACACTAAGAATACTACTACAAAGAATTTGTTGAAAAGGCAGTAATGTAAAATGTGGAATGAAATGTAAAGTTTACGACTTTTTCTGCAAAGGAGTCCTTCAAGAAAGCACCTCTCTTCTTTTGCTTTTGAATCTGACCATTTTACACTCATAGAAAAAATTTAACCTCAAAATGGGTGTATAAATTGAAAACAGAATTTTAACTATCCGCTTTAATAAGGGATTTTTTAAAAGCATAATTTGAGGGGAAAAATCATAGCTTTGCATAGGTAACTCATATGAAAGAAGATTGAGATTGCGACGCGTTTCTCTATTTTATTTAAATTTATTTCCATTCCTATAATAACCAGAAATTGTTGTTCTTATTTCAGCGATTCTTCCAATCAGTTGTATGGTTTTCTTGCTCTGATTTCAGTTTTCAATAATTTTTTCGTATAAAAAAATCAGATAATATTATTATTTATGTGTTTTAATCAGCACAAGTTTTTATCCACCTTAAAGTAAAATATGCTTGAACTATATAAAACATTAAGAAAAAGTGCAGGGTAAGAATTCAGACCCCAATTTAAAAATGAATGAAACATCACAGAATACTTCATCTCAAGGTTATTCCTATCCTACCCCAATATTAAAATATAAACATGTTTGTCGTTTAAGACAATTCTTGTTTTTACTTGCAATTACGAAAAGAAATTCCATAATGAATTCATATCATATGTATAGGCGTCAATTGAACTGTGTTGCCTTTTATTCTTCTCAACTGAAAATTATGTTTTTTAACTTCTGCTTCAATTAATGACTAAAAACGAGTTAAACCTTCACCCATGAATTTCATTCAGAGCATTTTACCTCTGACATACGTAACGTAAACAATACAGTTTATTGAAGTTTATACAGTTTAGAACTGAGTCGCTCAAGTGCTTCAACAACCTGAATTAAATTATTTTCTCAATTATCTTTTTTGGTGTGTTTTTCCTTGCTTTAACAACTGACAAGGGGAAAAGAATTGTGGGGCCCTCTCACCAGAAAATAATATTTTCCTTTTGAAATTCGATAAAATAAACAATATGATATCAATTAGTCTTGGACGGAGTAAAAAATGCAGGCGTGGAAAGTTGGCCGTAAAAACTAACGAAAATAAAAATTTAATGAAACTCCTCTATCCCAAAAGAGACTGCAAACAGTATGTTTGCAATAAATATTTGTGTCTAGCTTTTCTATCAACACTATCCACTTTTCACAGTAACTCTTCAAAACTTTTTAGAATTTTCATTATCATAGTTCGCATTGCAAGACAAATTATTAAAAATTTTCTCAACTAAAATTCCTTTACTTTAATGAGGACCAAAACTAGTTTTTGTGAACTGATAAAGAATTACTGCTTTAAACATTTCATTTAAAGATGCTTTTCAATGGTTTTATACATGTTTCCTAAGGGAAAAAAAAATTTAAATAATTAGAATTCATTAGTTTCAGGAATTTCTGTAGCTCCAACAAATCATTTCTTCCAAGCAGCATCACTTCCTAGCTTTGTAATGCAATGAAAACTTAAAATACTGAATTTAGGCAAATGCGAAATATTTAACAGTAAAAGAGCGCGAAATATTAATAGTTTTTTAAAACCTAAATAAAGTTATAAATAAATATTAACAGTTTTTTAAAAACCTTATTTTGGTCTAAAGCATATTTTTTGAAATTCTATTTCTGATTCATTAGTAAAATAAAATGATACGGTTATCCTAGTGTTTTAGAGAAGAAAATTCCCCTGAATGAGATTTTTGAGATGTGGCAGTGAATGATGGGCTCCAAGTACAAAAACGTGAAGGTGACCTTGGCTATTACATTGACTTCACTTGGTTTGTGAACCATTCTTCTGATTCGGTCTTGGAATTTATATTGCCTCTGTTACTCGCGAGGCCGAATACCCAATCTCATTTGGTTTTTGATAATAAACAGTCTTTTTGTATTTTAATAATTACTTTCAGACGTGTTCTTTATTATTTTTTAGGGCATCTTATGCAACCTTCACATTGTTATCACAACAACACGGTATCTGAAAATAAATAAAATCAAAATATTCTTCAAAAGATTTTTAAAAAATTAAGTCGAGCACTTTGTAAATCTTTTTCTGTTTTACGATCTACAATAAATCCTATGTCTAACAGACAACAAGGCTTATCTTCGATAACTTATTAAGGACCAAATCAAAGACAACAGTCAAGAGCTAAGAAAATGATTTAAAAGTCTCATCTCCTTCTCTTCTGCTGCTGCTGCTACTGCTACCCCAACCCATATTGTTTTTACATGATGACACCAAAATTTGTAAGTGAATAATTTCTAGAAATCAAACAAAACGTAACATCTCAAATTCAATGATTCTTTGAAAATTTTGTTGTGAATGGATTTATCTTCTTTGGAGAAGGACTTAAATATATATATTTTTTAATTTTCGTAAATTTAATACGAGTAAACGTAAAGCGATGGAGCATTACAAGCGCTAGAGACATTAAGATTACGTTTCTCGAGCGGTCCTCCTATTGTTCTCTCCGAAATACACAAAGGTAAGTTTTAACCGGTCATGCTCCTTAGTCATGCTTGTTGGTTTCTCAGGCACACAGTTCATTGCATTAGAAAATTTTTCAGTGAAGTGATAACTTGTTTTTCTATTTTTTTTTCAGTGCTCCTAAAACCCACAGTTAAAGTAAAAATTACATCTAAACATTTTAATGAAAAATACGGCATTTAAGAAGGCTTTAACATTTTAAGCCCTGTAAGAAAAATCACCCATTTCATAAATTAAACTCACACTTATACAATATATAACTAGCTATTTTTCAGACGATGTCTTAAATACGAATACCAGAAATTTGACAAAAATTCCATTAAAATGTACTTTATATTACTTAGTTCCTCATCATTCGTTTTTCACAAATTGTCCAGCAAATAGTGTGTTTAATAAATTTTGCATTTCTTTTAATCACCTTGCACATGTTTCAACTACACCGTATGTTGTATTTAGCAAAGAGTATAAGAACCTAACAGTAAAATTGACCAACCAGTGTTATCAAAGGTTCAAAATGAATATTTCCGATAGTGGACTCTGGTAGACGCCCTATGGGTCCCAGAAATGTAAAAGGACTTTTCCCCTCCCGTTTAGTCATATAATAAATTATTATTATTAGTAGTAATAGTATTTCTTCTTTTTAACTCGACTGTAGATGTTATTTGTCGGTGATCGATTTAACAACAGTTTCCAAGATGCAACAAGCATCCTCCGGAACGTGTTGGGTGATTATTGTTATTATTATTACTATTATTAAACAATGAATTAAAAAAAAACAAAAGAAACAAATTCGAGGTGAAAAACTAATTTTTTACTACCAAAGATAAAAACAAACACACCAAAAAACTTTAAAATATGAAGTTCCACCAATGATGAACGAAATAAATTTGCCAAACATAAATGTAATGAAGAACAAAATAATAGGTGAAACGAAAAAAACAATAAAAACCAAGCTACTAAAGGCCATAAAAGACCACCAATAAAATAGTTTTAAGTTTAATAGTTTTAATTTCACCCAATTTTTAAAAATAGTTTACCACGTTGGAGTAAACGGGAGGGAAAAATTATTATTATTATTATTATTATTCGGACTATTTCTAGGCAAATTCGCTTTAAATTTGCTCTAACTACTCACTGCATTTACTCTAGCAACTCAGAAACAAGTTGAAATTAACTGAAAAAAATGAATGGAGTGAAACCCATTTATTTTTGGTTAACTGACATTTAGTTTTCTGGAAATCTTCATCACGACTGTAATCATTTTACTTTGACAATATTCAAAATGTTCCCTTTCTCTTGCCATGGATAATTTGTAGTTTACATTCTCAACTTTTATTGAATGCAATGACCTAAACAAAGTTTGGGTTATTATTGAAAGAAGCCAATGAAATTTCATTTCAATTGTTGTGAAGTGTGAATGGTACCATAAATAAGAAAAAAAGCTTTTACAAATTCTTTAATAAAGAATTTGACGGGTGCCCTTTTGAATTTCAAAAAATATTAACAGTTATTATATTATAAGGGATTAAAGTTCGGCTTCAGCATAAACAAGAAAACATACATGATAACTGTGTAAAAATATTTAACACAATGCCATGGTAATAATATTACTTGCAATTAATACGGTAAAAGAGGATGTGGCTCGATGACAAAGTTTGTTGACATTTTATTAAGGCCTTGTTAGTTTATGTTGTTTTTAAAATCTGCGTTTTGAAGTAGGTTTAGGCCTGACGGAGAAGAACACGTTCATATGTGTAATTAAACCTTCCATATTTTCAGGCTTTCGCCACTCGAAATTTATCAAGGTCTTTTAATTTTGCTTCAATTGATGTGTTTTCGATCAACTCGATTAACTAAATTTGCTAAAATTGCAGATGTAACAAATTTTTTTAAAAAGCGTTCATTCATGAAGGTACTGAGATGTAATATTCTAAGACATAGGTTGATACCAATAATAAAAATTAGTCATGGGTATGATTTATTGATTGAATAATTAACAGATTCCTTACGAGGCAAAATAAAAATTTTATTTTTAAGTTAACCTGAACATCATTTTTGTAAAATGATAATAATTATTTCTCAATATAAATATTATCCATTTTTTATTTTCCTTGCAGATACAGCTATTTTTCCACCATATAAAAGCGACTCCAAAAATTTAGATACTGCTATCTGAATTTGAGAAGAGGTATAAATAGAGTATTAATCGCGTTTTTCACCTTTTGACACAAGTTGTGGGAGGAAAATCGAACTCTCACCTATTACTTCGTGACTATATGCTTTGACCACTAAAAAGTCTCCCTTCTGTTCTCAGTTTAGCATCTCCTAAGGTGGTCGGAAGGTTTTGGAATTCTTTAAAATTTTCAGGGATTGAATTACCTGGCTGAAAATAAACAAAAAGGTTTAATACAAATTACTTTAGTAAAAGTCGAGTTGAATTTTAATCCCGTTTTTTACCCTTTTTAGATACGACAGGACACGGGAGAAGGATTTGAACTCGCGGCTATAACTTCTTGGCCTGACACTTAACCACTACACCACAAACCTTTCGCTGCTTTAGTAAAAGGAAAAAACCATCGGAGATTGTGGATATTTTTCGTTTATTGACGCAAAAAGATTTATTAATAAGTGATAAACCATTAGAAGAAAAACATTTGTATTTTATTGTATTGTGAATGTAAGCTATAAATTCAACCAGAAGAAAGAATCAATAAGGTTTCAGAACAATAATGATGATTATTTGTATTTTTATTTATAAAATATAGATATGAAATGTACAATATTTTAATGTTTGAGTGAACCAAACAATGCTATTAGCTGCCAGCGATCTAAAGGAATATGAGACATAGTCCATTTGAGTTACAGTAAAGAGCGATTAAAAAAAATTCTTAATCCGAAATATTAATTATTTCAAATTATAACTGACAAAGATCCAATTTGAATTTGAAATTTCAATTTTTTTAAAAATATATATAGAGACGATCGAGTAGCTTTTATTGCGAAAACCAATGCAAAAATATAGAATTGCGTCAACATTTTTTTTTTATCTGCCAGCTGTATGAATACAAAAAGTTAGAGACGCCCTTACTCACCCTTTGTTCAATATAATTATTGAAATTGCAGAATAAATGGGCTAGATATGAAAACCAACCCTAAATTGAAAAGCAACGAACAATTCGACCCTCTTTCTCTTTTTATTTATTTTTTTTCTATTGACGCTGTAGTTATCAGAGGCGTACTTCAAAAGAGCAGCATGGGGAGAGAGAGAGAAAGAGGGAGGCTATACTTAAAATTGAAGAAAAGCCTTTTTGTTTCATGATACGAACATGATAAGATCAATTATTTGGAAATTTTGGATTGATCAATTTTTTCTTGAAAACCGTTCTCCAATACCACTAATTTTTTTCTTATTCTTATAAAATAGCGCATTATTAATAATTTTTAATACAAATGAATGTAATCACATTTCCTCAGCTAATGCAACATGGTTAGGAAATATGGAATTTGGTAGATCCTCACGTTTTGTTGACGTTGATCACTGACTTTAGAATACTGTAGTGTTGACACCAAATTTGGAAGAGAAAAAAAATTAATATTTGACATTTATAATACTTGAATTTTATTGTTTTTGAACTCACAATACTTCTTTTTGTTGTTATTTTAAAGGTAATGTTTTTCAAAGTTTCGGGAGCGTTAAGATGTGCAAAAGGCGATAACCAGTTGTTGTTTTCCGACACGCAGCATCTTGACCTCAGTATTTTTTTTAAATTGAATTAGCCGTATTTTTTTCAAAGCATACAAATTTTCAATTATTTCCCTTAAACAGAATTTCGAATTTATCATGAATGTTGATTAACATTATTTTTTCCATGACTGCCGGCCGCTGTGATCATACATTAATAATTGTCATTATAAAAATTGTTTATAGTGTTGTAATGCAGTCCTACCCGCTAGTTGGTCCAAGTATTTTCATCTGCTTTTTTACAGTAGCCTTCTTTAGCCTTCTTTTGTATTGTCTCTGTATCGTCAAGATGCTAAACAAATTCTTAAAATCAAGGTCTTATTTAAGCAGTGCTTTTCAGTTTGATTTTAGATCTCCGCAATTAGAAACAAAAAGGAAAGGTAAGAACATCCAATGATTGTACCAATAACTTGATGCGGCGTAATAGCCACAAACAAAAACAAAACTAGTGCTTTCCCGCAAAATTTTCATTCTTTCGACAGTTTACACACCTCAATAATTTCATTTAAAGATTTTTTATTTCTCTCGTGTTGATCTCATTGTGAATTTTAAGTCAATAAGTTTTTATGACCTTAAAAAACTATTGTTTCGGAAGTAGATACGGCCCGATTGAGGCTAGACTGTTTACTAGTGAATAGTAGAGAGCATGTGGGCAACAGAGAAGGAACGAAATTTAACGCCACTGAGTACACAATTTCATTTGTCGTGACGTCATTAACAGATGTTTGTTGGCAGGCGTCACGCTCGGGCTTAGGGGATTTGCAGCTGCCTTGAATGCAGTTCGCCCGCCAAAATTGTCAGCTGTTTGCCTTTTTTTTTGTTAGGAAAAATTCAGCTTGTTTTAAATACATTATTTGGAAATCCAGCCCTGAACTAATAAAATACTACAAGTTGTAATACAACTAGGAAGGAAATTAATTAATGAGACTTAGAAATCTGGAGTAAAAAAACCCCGAGGAAAGCCATTTTCGAGAGAAATCAGAAATTTAGAACGAAAAAACCAGCAGGTGAAACGGACTCGGTAATCCCTTTAGGGTGGGACTAAATGGGACTGGGATAGGAATGACATTTTGTTCACAGCGTCTGAGAAAAATTTGAGTAGTAAAGTTTGATAGGCATTAGATGATCTAAAAAGATTAGTCAGACGAGGAGTTGAGACGGTAGAAGTTCATATGAAAGACGTTTCAAGACCGAGTAACTTGACAATCAAAGCTTACAGGAAGAGAAAATGCGAATTGGTGTTGCTAGGCAACGCTTCGTCACAAATTCGCATCACAATCTACTAAAAACGTATTTTTACGTGACCTGCGCTCTAGCGGGACTACAAAAAACACGTAAAAACACGTTGTCCGCAAGCAAAGTGTTAAAACCAGAAAAATCCTTAAATTTTCATTGTTCTCCAGACAATTTATTATTTATATTTGGAAAGAAATAACTGACAATAAATGATTTAACTGCTTCCAAACTTTTCTCTGCAAATGATCATGAAATATGTAGAACAACTTACATAACTGGGGTCATGAATGGTTTTCACACAAGTAAGGGTGTTTGTCAAGGATGGTTATGTTGTCAATTAGGAAGATGCTCTATAAAGCCAGGATGTTCCCAGTGAAGTGGGAGGAAAAGTCTTTGACAGAATGATAGTGCCAATGGAGTACGGGGTGGAGGTGTAGGAGGCAAATATGGATAGGCGAATGATAGACAAGACGGGGAAACTCCTTGTAGGGAAATTCCAGAAGTTAAAAGGGGAATATCCGGGGAAGGGGTTTTAAGGGAATTGGGAAGGGAGTATTTGAGTGGCTTACTAGAGGGAAGATGGTTGGGGTATTTGTGGAACCTGAAACGGCAAGGGAACGGGAAAATTTTATAGATTGTGTTTGAAGTCGATGATGTGGAAGTTTAAAGGGCAAAGACACTTGGGCTAAAAGGGGAGAGAAGATTTAAAACCGTGCCTTAGTAGAATGTATGAGGCTCCTGGGGAGAAGAGAGAAGATGAGTATCAAACTGACAAAATGTGGATGGCAACACACTTTGAAAAGTAAGGATAAGAAAGTGCAAGAGGGATGGGTATGGTATTTATACAAAGCAATGCTAAAAAGAAATGCAAGGCCTACCAAGTCTCCAATGCTTTGTCACCTAGAAGATGGGAGCTAGGCCAAATATATACGTTAGCAATTCTACATTAGCCATGCTTGTAAAGGCTGTAATCTGTCTTAAACAAAAGTACTTAACTCCTTTGATTAAAAAATAGTAAACAATTTTTTTATAAATAAAATTGATGCTAGATATTTTGATCAGTCGTTTGTTGTTTTTAATTAAAATCAGACATCCTGAAACTTGACTTTTCCTCAATAGTCGGATAAAAGAGTGGAAATAATTACTGCGTAAAAAATTATTTATATTTTACTTCATTGATGGTATGTGAAAGAAATCTTTGAGGATTTTTTAATAACAATAACAAATTGTGACATACACTATAGTTAGTAATTGTGTATACAATATACACAATATTTTTTACTCCTTTAACAACGCATCTAAAGTCTAGCGACGATTTTTCATAAAGCCGGCACCGATTTTCACAAACCAAAACGGAAACAACATCATCAGATGTTATTGAATACAAAAGTGTTGTGAATATAAAAACTTTACATAACATAACATTAAATGATATTTGAATCGTAAATATTCAAACCATTTCTTTCAAGAAAGTTTTTGGGCGTAACAAAATAAAGTAGGTTAATTTTGTTCCCAAACTTACCAACAATGTAACTCGCAGAAGTCCAAACTTGGAAGGTTTAAAGACCTTGATTTGATATTGGAAAACCTTTAAGAACTTCTTAACAGATTTCTCCGAAAAGCAATTGTAGGAAAGATTAAGGCTGCCAATAGACCAACAACCTCTGCACAACACTTCACCATTACGCTTCGAAACCTTCGAGGAAAAGAAAAAGAAATTTTTTCAAATTTCAAATAAGTCATGTAAGATATGTTAACTTTTAGGCAATATAGGAAACTTATTTTTATTTTGCCGAAAGCTCTTTTTATTAATTACTTTAATTAAGCTTTAAAGTAAAAGTACTGGATATGATAAAAAATTACCTCGGTGACGAAGGGATGTAGATCGGAAGATATTTCGCTTTCGACCTGTTGCTGAAAGGCTAACAATTCCGAAGACGTTGGATAGAAATTGTCCTGATTATCTTCGACTATGTTTCGAATTTTACCTCGAAATTTTTCTCCAGGTGTAATTTTATATAGAACTGATTTACCTTTTTTATCCCTGCTTGATAGACATCTAAGTTTCCCGTCAATACCTCGAATTCTTTTCCCACTGGAAGCAAATCCTAATGTTTGCGAAATAACAAAACAAATATATTTGTTACTGCTTTTATTCTCAATTTGTACTTCTGGGAAATAAGGCTTTAGTTATGAGTTATGTGCCCCAACTAAATATAATGTGTGGTTAATTTTCTTATGTTTGTGTCGCTATTTTTCTTCAAAAAGCCTTGATAAAAACTGTTAACTGTGGTCGTGGTTTAACTTCAATTTGCTGAAGACCAATTTCAAGAAAGCTAAAAATTCAAGTTTGTAAGGTAGCCAGTACTCACTATCTGCGCTTTGAGAGCTAAGTTTTGATGCTTGACTATCTACTTCTCCTCTTGTTTTCAATTCTTCTAAAAACTTTTCGATGGCATTCTTTTTCTTAAAGATTTGATTAAAAATTCTTTTCCGCCTCAACTTTATTTCTTCATGTGTTAAGGAAAATTCTTGAAGAACCTCCGTTAGATATGAAATCCCTTCGTCGCCAATCCGATTTCCGGCTAAAACTAGTGAGGTGAGGGTTCGGTTGGTGCGCAACGCTTCGGCCAAATACAAGACACCCATGTTTCCAATTTTATTTAAGCTAAGATTTAAAACTTGGAGATTCTGATCTCTTTCATCACAAAAGGAAAGCGATTTGGAAAAATTTTTCACAGCTAAAAAAAAGCATACTAATCAAGGAAAACATTTTAAAATTAAAATAAAAAATACAAGTAAAAATGTATCAATTAACCTTCATCATCGAGTCCGCATTTTCGCAGAGATAAGTACCTCAAGCCAGTAGGGTAAGAAACAAAAAAAGGTAATATTTGTGGTATATGAGGATTTCCGTCCAAGCTTAAGTCGGAAATACATTTTCCCGACTCTTCAGCCAAAATAAGAACCAAAGCTTTTGCTACTTCTTTGCTTATGCAACAGTTCTCAATTTTTAGTGACGAGATTGTTGGGTAAGGCTGCAAAGATTTTCCGATTGCTTCAACCAAAGAGAATTCAATGTACATACTTTTACACGAAACCGCCACAGGACATTCTCTGTTCTCAAAAGTTTCATAAATAATTTCCACTAGCGGAGGACGAAGAGACCCACAAATAAAAGAATCTTCATTGGTTAATTCGGTAAGAAATGCGGAGCTGCCAACATACTTTTCTATTGTTTTCAAGTCTTTTGATACCTAGTGAGGAGGGAAATAAAATAAATCTTAATTATCAGTAGCAATGGATATTTGAAAAAAAATTGACACTTAATTGTCTTTGAAAAAACACCAATTTGTAACGTCACCAAGTGACCAATCGATCACCACTGTGATGATCACTGGCCACTTTAGCAAGAAAACGAGGTCAGATCCAAAAAGTGATCATAGCACCACCCCCCTCTAAATTCCCATCTGGAAGAGGGCAAGGGCGTAGCGAACACGCGACAATTTTCGAATCTCCTCTGATTCTTGAACCTCGACCAGGCAGTTGTAATTAAGGGTATTCGAAGATTACTAAATTCTTTTGAAAACATAAATTAACATAAACACCTCTCTGAAAGCAGAAAATTTATGAACTTCTTTTTCGCCAATCGCAAAATTTTAAACAAAGCACTTACTCTTGGGGAAATGTACTCTGAATATTTGTCCGCGTAGTAAGCTACAAATTGAGGAATTATGTAGACATCTCCGTCTTCGCATAGCTTTTGCAACAATACGGGATAGCTCGCACCATTAGAATAATCAGAAGACGATTTTTTGACTTTCATTTACGTTCTTCAAAAGGTAACTGATTGGAAATTAGAGAAACAACAAAGGAATTATGTTCACCTTCCGGTCAGAAACATACTCTTCTGCTTAAAATTTCGTCATTTCAAACTTTCATAAAACAAAACTTTCCACGGTCAATGGTTTCATAATTTCACAAATAGGTTAGGAAGCCTAGGTATGATTTCGTTTTTGAAGGAAAAACAAATAAAGACCTACATAAATAAAAACCAACTTATTATTGAGCAACTATGTTACGTTTGAAAATCTCGAAGGCCTCTCGAAAGGAGTGGAAGGAAATATTTATTTCTGCAAGGATTTTTGTTTTGGAGAGGAGAAATTTGTGTTCTTTGGAATGAGCCACGGTACATATATCAAGTTGGCTTAAGCTAATATGCCGCTCCTTTGTTTACGCCTGAGCGATATGTGGCGGATATAAGTAAAATATTTGGTGATGGTCAGAAAAAAGAGAAAACCTAAGGGGTGTTGTGCCCCTTTGTAAGACGTTCGGAGAGTGCCCGAGGGAGGCACTCACAATGGAAGGAAAATTTACTACAAGCGAAATAAATCATTCGTTATAATAAAACAGATGCAACTAAATAAGTACGTCATTGCTTTAGCAAAATAAGTTTATTATAAAATAAAGTTTTGTAGTATAAATGCATACACAGTAATTTCTTTTTCAGCACTAAAAAGTAAGAAGAGACTTCTCACTAAAGAATATATTAACATTGGAATAAAATATTAAAATATGAAAATAAAATTGGTCGCGAGATCCACCAAAGCTTATATTGTCCCCATATTCGAATTAATAACTGAACCTGAAAGCAGGGTGAATAAAAACATTAAAAACTAAAGCTCTTTTCTTATTTCAGTACAAACTTTGACCTTACATAAAGCATAATTTAACTTGGTGAACTTAGGTGTATTCCTATGAAAGTTTATGGTACAGTAATAATCGCTTAGTTAAACCATAGAGTTTGGAAGTCAATTACAAATCTAAAACTTGATTTTCTAAGAGATTTGCACGGCTTTTTGACAAAAAACACAATAAAACCTACATCTGCATCTTCAGTAATTTGAAATACGTAGAATACACACGTGCCTTAGGATAAATTTTTTTCTGGAAATAAGTTTTTCGACTTTATTGCATTGAAACTTGTCAGCCCTTATCAAATGTGCCTAAAAAAATGCTGAGCAACTCATATTACCGAAACAAAAAGAAGTTTTTGTTACACAGAGGCTTATTTACAGACATATTGATATCAACTACAATACAACTCAGGGACTGTCGGGTCATCGTAATTTTGCCGAGTATTTCCATGAATTTTAATAACTGAAAGTGCTATCTGTAGTGATTGCAACTTAAAAGTATATGATAATGTCAGGCATTTCCTAAATGAGTGCCCCAAACGGAAAGAACTTTGACAAAAATTTAATATTAATGAGATCTGTTGTAATCTCCCACTAAGAAGTTTTAATGAAAGAAAAATAATTTCAGCTTTTGTCTCAAAAACAAGGTGCAAAAAATGTGAATATTAATTTTCAAATTAATGCTTTTTATATAATTTGTCTACTGAAAGTTTGGAAAAAACAGACATACTGTTATTGTGTTTTAGTTTTTTTTTTCTTTTTAATATGTAATTTATTATTGTGTAAATAAACCAAAAAAACTTAAGTTTACGATTTTTGTAGTCTGTCAGAGTATGTACACTGACGGTCAAAAGTTTGACACCACCTCAAAAAATTTCACATTATTAATAATCGAATACAAGTTGTAAAATGCATTCGACCGTATTTCATAGGTCTTGGAGAATGTTTGAAGAACAAATCCATCTTGCCAAATTACCAAAAAAGGCTGGTAAAAAGGGTTCAAAATAGATTACGTTTACCAATTCCTCGAATTCAGGAACGAACGGGTCAAGTAGAATCATTTTTATTTTATTTATTTCTCAACTCTTGACTACAATTTCACTATTTTTTTTGCTTTAAACCAATCTTTTTGATTGTGAAAGGATCCAAAACAAGTAGTTTCAGGTTAAAATTTACTCTTTTGCTCGAGTTCTAGGGGCATTTTCTTGTTAGTCGTGTTTCTTGGTCAATACCATCCAGTTCTATTTAAAAGTGAAGGTAAAGTAGGAAATTGGGGTTGATATAAGCTCTGCCATCATTAAACTTCACAATGAGGGCAAATCTAATCGAGTCACTACCACACAAACAAAATATCGAAGATTATGTTCATCGCACACTCGGTTGATTCAAAGAAAACGGCAGAAATTAGAACCTTCCATGGTCTAGAACAGGGATGGCGAACCTTTTTTGATGTCTTTATGCCACGAAGTCATAAAGATTCTTTTTAAATAGGTGACGTGCCACAATAAAATTTCATTCGAAATGTTAGCGTGGTGAAACTATAGGGCCTACGTAAGTATAATTAAATAAACAAATACAGTAAAAGCAATTCTTCTTTAAACAATTTTATCTAGTGCGCAACTTTTTATACTTCGAGAAACTGTATGTAATATTTTAATAATAAAATGTATAATTTGACGGTTCTAGTTAAGATACTAAGATAGGTATTAAGTTCTACAAATGTATACCATAAATTATAAATTAAGTGTAGATTAATAATTTTTAATTCATTTCTGTCAAAAAAGATAACTTATTAAAAAATAATTTTGTTGTTGTGCGTGCGATCAAAATTTTCAAACGTGCCATACGTCGCTGGCCTAGAAGGCCAAGAGAAACTTCGCCCAGGGAGGTCAATTTTATTATGTTTACTGGCAACCGAAATAAACGCCCATAGCCTCATACATTCACGGTGATGTCAGGACCAATCAGGTTCCAAACCTAACTCGCTGACAGCTCTATACGACGATTGGGAATGCTCATTTGTTTGGGTGAGTTGCCGTCCGAAAACCGCTGAACAAGAAAAAATAAATGAAATGGGCCTTGAAATATTGATATTGGACAGAAGAAAACTTTAAAAGTAGTCTTTAAGCCGAGGACTCAAACATTTTATTATTTGAAAGAAACAGTAGAAATTTGGTTCAATGTCCATCTGGAGAAACAATGTTACCAGATTGTCTGGTGCCATCGGTGAAGGATGGCGGTTTTTAATGATGTGAGGTTGTTTCTTTGGGCACAAAACCGGAAATTTAGTTAAAATCTAGGGAATAAGGAACAAAGAGGAGTACAAAAGCATTCTCGATGCAAGTACCATTTCATCTAGTCAAAAATTATTCAGCGCTGGGTTTGTTTTTAAACAAGGCAAAGGACCTAAACTTAGTTTTATATTATGCCAGATATATTTAGGAATAAAAGAAGTGGAAAAAGTCCTAAAAAAATTAATGTGGCTTCCTCAGGACCCTATTCCTAATCATACAGCCCTTTTCAGTGAATAACTCGATAGAAAGGCTTGTGATTGTTGTCCTTTCTCACTAGAGGACGTGTGGAAGGCTTTAAACAAAAATCTTGAACAATACCAAAAAAGGAACAACTGATAAATTAGTTTCTAACATACTGTGACTGGTAAAAAAAGTCACTAAGGGTAAAGAAGGTTTTTTCCATAAAAATCAATATTTTTATAATTAATTTGATTATATGATTAAATTGATAGAAATAAAATTAATTCAAATTTAAATGATTTCTTTAGAGATTGCATATTTTGCCAGTACTTTTTTTTTGAAAATTCTAACAGGGTTTTGAGTTTTAATTGTTTTTCTCGGGTTCCTTAAAATGGTCTCAAACTTTTGGCCGGCAGTGTATTTAGTAGACATGTGTAAGAAACAGGTACAGTGGAACCTCTCATAACAAGTGCCTTTCATAGCGAGAAATTCATAAGCAATATAAATTGTAAAGTAAAAAGCGTTTCTCATAACGAGCAATGCTTCGCATAATGAGCGACACGTGTATGGGGAATCCCCCGACTGGTAGAAAAAAATATTTCCGAACTCCCAATCTGGGCAGATTCAAAGTTAAATCTTTTTCTACCTGTCTTTTTTCTTCACTAACAGCCCTAATTCGTTCATTTCTACTTCATTTTCATATTTTTAAACTTCTTAGCTCCAAATTAATCTATTCCTTATATTTTCTCTCCCTTTCTTTCCAAATCATGACTCCCATCTCGGATTCTGTTCAAACTTTTGGAATTAGAACGCAGTTTGTAATATGAGGGATTAATTCACAAAACAACGGTGTTGTGAAATAAAGGAAATGCTGAAAGCGAAGTGGAAAGTGTTCCTTCGTACATTGACCAGCACCATCTTAAATGAGACAGTAGCCATGCGCCACGAAATTTTTCAATGACTATGCGGTCAAATTTTTATCAAATTTACAGGCGTCAGCAAAGACGAATGACTCTAGACTGCTCTGTAGTAAAAAGAAATTAGGTACATAACTAAGAAAATACGGTATGACAATTGACAACAATTTATATGTATTTTTTTCTTTAATAAATGCCAAAAAAAAATTATTTTAGAGGTTTTCTTTCGGCTAGGAACGCATTACCATATTTTACGTCAATTTATATGGAAAAAACTGTTTCGCATTACGAGTAAATCCGTTTTGAGAAGTTCCACTGTTTTTTAGAAATACAGCGAGTATTTTTTTTACCGTGTCTGTATTTGCTTAGCCTTGTTAGGTAATGATGCTTTTTTAGAAGTTCAATTTGTTGGGTTACTCGGTTTAATAGCTCCAAATTGCACAACAATATGTTTTGTAAATTTGAAACTTCCTTTTTTTTAATTTTTGATAACTATACAGATAAGAAGAGTTGTGATGAAAGTAATGATAAATTAATGTACTGGTACGTAATAGGATTTTTCGCATAATAATAATCCGAAAATCAAGATCGAAGAAAGCGTCGGTAGTAATACGCTCTCGAGTGATCACTAAAAAAGAACTATTGGTAACAGCTCTAGGTTTTAATGAACAAACAGTAAAATCCCATAGACTGAGAATCCTTCTGTTCTTGAAGAATTTTTCTCATCTTGGGATAAGTGATCTGTGTGGTCTTAGTGAGATAATGGGACTGCGCGATCCATTCGACGAATATGAAAGAAAGCCATAACGTTGACCAGAAAACCAAATGCGAAATTATAAAGTCAAATTCTTTCATCGACTACAAGTAAATAAAAAAGTAGATCAACTCTATAACTGTCTTGCTAGAGTACTTCGCGTACAGCAGTAAAGCGGAAAAGGGCTAAAAAAACTTTTCAACTATTTATTATGCAATTCAATTTATACGTAAAATACAACACAGTAAAGTTGCAATAAATAACGTGTAAGACATTTTTGCATAATGTCGCACTGTATTCAGATATAAATTAGTTAGTTGAAATCAAGAACTAAAGTGATCCTCTATGCAAAGGATATCAACACGCGACCTCCTCGACAAACTATGTATAGATATGTAAAAACATGTACTACACAAAATTATAATTGTAACTTCGCAAAAAATCCACAAAATTGTGAATTGTTTTGCCCATTTCGTGTACGCTCAACTTAAAATCATTCAAATCAACCATGGTTCCTAACTTTTGCTGCTTTTTGCCTTACAAAGGATAATGCTTTAAATAACATGATATTCTGAAGAAATACAGATTCAGAATGCTACCGAAAAATATTATTGAAGAAAAAGTAACAATAATAATTCCCTATTTTTCTTCTATTTTTATTTATCTACATTTCTAGATGAATATTTCCTTAATCAATATGTTTTTTTTTGCCATGCAGTATAAATTTAATTATTAAAACAAGAAAGAAAATCACGAAAAAACGTTTGGTACAATCCTACAGCATTCAATTTAAGTAACTAAATGGATTTGAAAAGTGACAAGTACAAATCATTGCATATATAGGATTAAGATAGCTATAAAATAAGCTACAATAATAACAATGATCTCTAAGCAGTTTTCTAAACAGAAGACACTTACACGGTCAGAATCACATTCCATCATAGGCGGGCCCACCGCCACCTTCAGGTACAACCCAATTAATGTTTTGGGTAGGATCCTTGATATCACACGTTTTACAATGTATACAGTTTTGAGCATTAATTTGCAGTCTTTCACCAGAACCCGTTTCTAATGGCACAAATTCGTAAACACCTGCAATGTAAATTTAACTCTGATTTACTACACGAGTTTAAAATTGAAAGGAAGCTAAAACTGAAAAATTGTACATACCGGCAGGGCAAAATCTAGATTCGGGACCGCCGAATTCTTTGCGGTTCACATTTAAAGGGATCGAGTCATCCAATAATGTGAGATGAGGGGGTTGATCTCCTTCATGATTTGTGCCCGTTAATGCTACAGAGGACAACAAATCAAAACTAATTTTTCCATCTGGTTTTGGATATTCTATAGGGGTAACTTCCGAAATCTTTTTCAGTCTTGTATTGTCTGAAGCTAGAACAGAAAGGAAAAAATAAGTGCTGACGAAAATTGTTTGTTCCCACAAATATGTCGCTTGCTTCACTTTCTCTTATTTTCATTTAATTTTAAATGTAATGTTAAATATGACAAAAACTATAAGCTTTTGCGCACCTCCATGCTTTAAAGTCCAAGGCTCCATCCCCTTGATCATCATCGAAAACCCAGAATATACCAAACCTCCGTAAAGTCCAAAAGGATTATGGAATGATGGTCGGCAGTTTCTAACTTCCTTCAGTTCTTTCCATATCCAACTTTTTCGAAGTTTATCTTCGTAGGATTTCGGTTCTATGCCTAGAAATAAACCCAAAAGGTTAAAACACTTAAATTAAGACAAAAATATAAGTACCCTTTTAATTACCTAAGATTTTTCTCATAAAATTTTCCTTAATTTCATTAAGTCATTAAAAAGTCTAGTTCAAAAGCAAATGTAAAATTTTTAAAAACTTAGTTTTAGTTTGACTATTTTCGAGAAAACTCCTTACTGAAGTATTAATCCACTGTCACAATTATGAAAATAACAATAACAATACATTTTAATTTATCTTTTCCCTTTCGGCTTATAGGACATTACAATATCGAGAAAGTAAAGTCCATACATAGACCCACATTACTACACACTTTAACACACTGTTTGCATTCTATTGTTTTTTTATTTCTTTAATTTCAACCCCAATATTCTTTTGGGCATAGTACGCCCTCGCACCTAACTTGGAGATGTTTCTTTAAAAACTTCTTTCCGTTTTCCTTAATCAAGTATTGGCAGATCGGGTTACAGTCTAGTTATGTCCACAAAGTTGTTGGTTTGATTTCTTTAATGATAATGTTGATTTGATGCAACTTATTTCTTTTGCTCTGCGATGTACACTTCGATCATGATTTTACTTCCTTATTCTGAAATGGAACCGCACTTTTCGCAGAAATTTCTTCTCCTGAATTCCCACAGGTACTTGCACTGTCTTCTCTTTTCTAGTACCACTTTATTTACCTTTCCTTATTTTCAATTAAAAGTTGATTTTAATTTTACTTTTTTCGTCTCTTGCAATACGATGGATACCAATCCAGACCCAGAACCCACCTAAGATATTTTATTTGAAGGAATTCCAGCTTCCATTATTCTGATTCTCTACATCGGTGTCGTATTTCCTTACACGACTAGCCAGAAGTCAAACACAAAACATTTGGCCTGAATCACTTTCCAAATAGCACTTCATCACTCCTCCAATCTTCTTGGAGGTTTTCAAGGTTTTTCAATAAGGGATTAAACTTTTTAAAGAGATTTTTTAAGTTATTTATAGTAATTTCTGAGGCTATTTATAAAAAATTTAGAATGAAGAACGTTACCTTTAGTAGGGGAACTTGATCCGTGGATTGCATCAAATGTAGATTCAGCTGCTAACATTCCCGATTTCATTGCATTATGAGTTCCTTTAATTTTGGGAACGTTTAAAAATCCTGCGCAGCATCCGATCAAGCAACCTCCAGGAAAAGTGAGTTTCCCAATTGACTGAAATCCTCCTTCGGCAAGGGCTCGTGCTCCGTAAGCAATTCTAACCATTAAAAAAATATAAAATTACCAGTATTTTAATAACCATAAGCTATTCTGATTTTAATGACACAGCAGACTATTAAAAGCTCATTCAATAGGAAATTATTATAATAAAACCTGTGAAAATAAAGATTATGGCCCTTAAATACTATAATAACATTATACTTAATATACCTTTTTCCTCCTTCCAAAGTACTTGATATTGTTGGGTGATGCTTAAACCTCTGGAATTCTCTAAAGGGGCTTAGATACGGGTTGGTATAGTCTAATCCAACCACAAAGCCGATTGCTATTAATGGATTAGATTCATTTAAGTGATATAGAAATGATCCGCCGTAAGTGTGAGGGTCCTATGACACAACAGAGGCAAAAAAAATAAAATAAAAAAATAAAAAAATGATCATCAAACAGGGAAAAGCACAAAAAGTATTGCAGTAAATTTTAATTTCCCTAACCAGAGGCCAACCCACGGTGTGCTCCACAGTGCCTGGTTTATGTTTTTCAGGAAGAATTTCCCAGATTTCTTTAATACCAATACCATACGTCTGAGTATCACAATTCTGTCTAAGTCCGTACTTCTTATTTATCATTTTGGTCAAATGACCACGACATCCTTCGGCGAAAATAGTAACTTTAGCATGGAGCTCCATACCTCTTTCGAAATTAGCCTATAAATAAAACTTAGTAAAATGGGTAAGTTTAAAGGTCAGTCTTCCCCACTTCGTTTTGTGTATTTCAAACAATCCCTTCTAAATCTATAATATTTTAAAAGAGGCCAATTATTCAACCTAAAAGTTTTATTGGCAGTTTTTTCAAAAGTTTACGGTGTCTAAAAGTTGCAAATTAAAAATAAGTTCCATTTCAGAATTAAATTCACTTCTAATTTCTTCTTCACGTCCAGTTCTAGTAACTGTTACCTCCCATTTATAGATTATACTATCAGGACGGCGCAAATGAAATGTCGAACTTTTCATGTTTTTTATTTCTAGGTGCTTTTTGAACATATTGTTGTTCAATGTGAGTTTTATGAGATGTTTTCTTTACGAGCCAGCTCATGGTTGTACTTAGCAATCACCACACCGATATTTGATATTGATTACGCGTATTTTCACAAAAAAAATTGGCCTTTCAATTGTAATTTTTATTCGCTATTTGCTATTCTTGCAAATTGGAATGTTAATAAGGCGTCTGGTTACAATATTGTAAACCAACGTACTGCGTAACACTGATTTCGAACATTAAGTTCAGGGAATGAATCTATAGGAAATGAACACTGTAGTAGTTCAGCACTGGTGATATTTTAAACACTAATATTGAAAAAAATTCAAAAAACATCAGACCTTACTAATAAACTGAACATTGATCATACAACTCATTCCACTGGAAGAAAATAAATTGGAAAATAGGTACCACGGAAACTTTTGGACCGTTTGAATGCAAGTTGCGCCCTCCTTTCATTTTGAAAATGAACCAACTAGGATAGGAAAACCTCCATCATTCATCATATTCTCCAGACTTGTCTTCAACAGATTATCACTTATTCAAACAACTGGAACACTTCTTGGCTGGCAAAAAAATTAAAGGTGTTACTCTTCGAGAATTCTTAATATCCATGATTTATTAAAAGATTATTTAGTCCTAAAAATGTGGATTTTAAAATGATATTTTACCCTTGTAGATCGTTGGGATAAATGTAGTCTGTCCGATGGAGCGTAATTTTACCCAATATAAGTTTCCTACAAATAATATTTTTTTTTACTTTTTCATATTAAATCCGACATTTCATTTGCACCAACCAAATAGGTTTACTCTCACCAATGTTTGAAAAAATTTTCTTACTAAAAAGTTTTCATCCTCAATAAAATATTTATAAAAGGCAGTGAAATCATATCAGTAGTAAATTCTTGCGAATAAAATCTCATAAAGGCAAGAAACTTTTTGCTTTGTATTTCCAATTTAGGCTATTAAACTGTTTTACTAAAAACAAATAATTTATCAATTAAAGCCCAATCAATTAAAGCATCAATTAACAAACCAATTATGGCAATCAACAAGTTAAATTTCTTGAGAAGTCAAACATGGAAAAGTTTGGGGCTAAAGAAATCCCTCTCATAAAATTTTGGATTAACAAAAAATTATTTTCCTTATCCAAAGCATGTTTATGGTTGATTCTAACATTTACCTTTGGGCTTCCATCCTTAGCTATGCCCACATCATTAGTAGCAATGCCCTTAACACTCCCATCTTCATGATATAAAATCTCAGAAGCTGCATACCCTGGATATATTTCAACACCTAAACCTTCAGCTTGGCTTCCCAGCCATTTCACTAAATGACCCAGCCTGACTACATAATTACCATGATTGTTGAGTGGCATTCCTTTAATAGAAAATTATGTCAACGATGGAAGGTAGAAAAAGGTAAAAATATCATGAACAAAATATTACCTGGAAGAACTGGTATACTTATACGGCCACTCTCAGTTAAGAAGCCAAATTTATCTTTTGTTACAGGAGTGTTCAAGGGTGCTCCCTTATCTTTCCAGTCTGGAATAAGTTCATTTAAAGCAATGGGATCTATACACGCTCCCGATAAAATGTGTCCTCCTGGAAGTGACCCAGATATTTTGAAATCACTACTAATAGAAATTTAAGATACAAATTTTTAATTAAATAGTTATGACATGTTTATAAATTTTCAAGGACCTATATAGTGCAACAAACAGTTTGAAACAACTTTAACATCAATCAGCCTCAAGAAGTGATGCGTCTCTATTTTCTTCAGTAAAAAGTAAAATACCATGAGACCTCTCACAATGAGCAAAATAAATTAAAAACAATAATGTTTGCACTTTCCCATTAAATAATATAAGATGGTTCTACATAACAGTATTATTATTCACATGATGATCGCCGATTTAAGTTTTTAGCCTGTGATAATTTGTAGGTCATCAACTTGAACAGATATATAATAAAACTAAAACTGTGTCGAAAGTTTATGCACTGTCTTATCTCAGGATATATACTTTTGCAAAAAAAAAATGGTTGTGCTTTCAAATTCTAAAGACTAAAAAAATTAATGCATAATAAAACTTTAAATACAATTAATCTCTTACCGATTTCTGATGCTTTTTCAACCACACAAACCCTAATCTCTTTCCCATTTGCATTTGCCAGCTGTTTCAATTTAATAGCAGCTGCCATTCCAGCAGGACCTCCACCGACTATCAAAACATCTGTTTCATCAGCAAACCTTTCCATGTTGACATCTAAAAACATTTTTTTTAATGAAATAATTTATAAAATTCTCAAGTTTAGATGACTCACCAAAACTTACCCTTCCACCTGGGATCATTATCCCTTGGCACAACTGTATAATGAGTTGTGATTTTGGGGAATGCTGCATTTGAATACTTTCTTTTACTGCAACTAAATAAATTTTGAGCTGGAAAAGTAAAAATAAAATAATTAATAAATAAAAAAAAATAAATAAGAAAATTAAAAAAATATGATTATTATTATTATTTTTAATAATTAATTTTTTTTAAATAATTGGAAGTTATACATGAGTACAATCAACTTGCTAACAAGAATTGGAAAATAATGGGGGTAAAGAATGACTTGGTCCAGAGATCAACAAAATGTGACTCTCCCATAAAAAGTTTAGTGCCTGCCCAGAATATTATTTATTAACTAAACATTTTCATATAACTTTCATATAAGTATCTTACTGTTCTAAGTGTATGATGGGAAATGCGAGCTCCAAAATTGAACTCTGACAGCAACTGCAAAATCTGACAAAACTAATTCCCGCAATTTCATTATTATTTTTGAAGCGCAAATTACATATTATTACGAAAAAATTTCCGGCACATTTTCAAAATACAACGTACTTGAGTCACATAAAGGTTGACCTAGGATTATTAATCAAATAGTGATTAAGGCATTAGAGGCGAAATAGGAGACATTTTAACTTTGAAATAACACCTTAAATGTTCACGTGAGGAAGGTCTACGGCTGAATTGTCAAAGCGCCTGACTAGCAAAAGCAACAGTTGAGAGTTTAAGAGAAAATCCGTAATTAACAAGGGTAAAAGACAGCATTAAAATTAAACTCAAATGTTTACGTAGCATGATGAGCAGTTGGGTACAACACTAGGTTGGTTATATCACACAATGGGCCAAAATATATAATTTTATTAAACCTAAAACCAAGCTCAAGCTTAATACATTTTCGTTTAGAAGGAAGAATAATAATACCCTTGAATAAGAAATTAATGTATCCTTAAACATTTCATAAAAATAAATTCTTACCTAATCTTAAAGTTACACAACTTCTTATCGCCATTTTAATGAATATCACTAAAAGTCAAAATAGTGACTTTGAAGCGTCTCAACATGCTATTAAAACTAAATCTACCCAGCAAATAATGTTTAACAATTGATTTAAAAAATTAAAACACAAATAAACAATTATTTTTAGTGTTAAATATGATTTTTAGTTCTCATTGGCAAATTTCTATTTTGATTCACATCCGATTTTTCGATATAAATTACGTTGATGCGTAATAAACCACTAAAATGCCTGTATAGAAACTTTAATTTTTTTTACTATACTAGTGGTTAATTTACCATCTTACGTTTACTTAAGTTTTGACATAGTAGTTTTATAATCTGGTATGTAACAATTTTTTTGGTAATTCATACTTCAGACGTATAAATTGTATTAAATTAAATTTACGAGTATGACGTAAAGAAAATATGAAAAAAATTTTGGCAAAATTAAAATGTTTTGTAGTTTAGTGAAAACAAGTACAAATATATCAGGTAATACGTAGTATGTTGAAGAAAAAGAGGATGCGAACAAGTGAAAAGGCCGCAATTAAATTATTGCATTATATTGTAAAAATTGTATTCCTTTAAAAATTTGACATATATTACGCGGATAGTAACATTTTACCCAAGTTTCATTGTACCAACTTCAGATTGTGTGACTACTATAGGTACACTAAATGCTTTAAACCAGATAGGGATGAATATATTAATGGAAATACTTCATGTACTTGACTGAGTATTTCATTTTTTAAATTATTTTATGTTTACTAATTCATTGTGGTAGCTATTACAATAAGGATGAAAAATTAGTATTGGGATTTTTGGATGCAATGGATGAAATATTAATATTCATGAAACTTAAATTTATAACATAATTGAGAAATACAAATATTTAATTTTATTAAAAAAATATATGTCAAGATTTATTTCTTACCTTGAATTCTATTTTCATTAATAACAATATAAAATGGGTCCAGTTGCCTTACAACATTGTAAATAAAAAAGGTGTGATTTATATTTGAATAAAAAATATTTTTTTGGTCAGAAGAACCAAAGATATGAACTAATAATACAATTAAATCTTACATTTTTCAGATCAAATGGAGTGGTTGTTTGGAAAGAAGGTTACCCCTGATGAAATGCTTCGCAAAAATCAGAGGGCCTTAAACAAAGCGATGAGAGATTTGGACAGAGAAAGAATGAAAATGGAACAGCAGGAAAAAAAATTAATTACTGACATTAAAAAAATGGCCAAAGATGGCCAAATGGATTCTGTTAAGATAATGGCCAAAGACTTGGTTAGAACTAGAAGGTACATAAAAAAATTTATGGTTATGAAAGCCAATATCCAAGCTATCAGTCTTAAAGTTCAAACACTCAAATCGCAAAGTGCTATGGCACAAGCAATGAGAGGAGTAACCAGAGCTATGCAAAACATGAATAGACAGATGAATTTGCCACAGATTCAAAAAATAATGCAGGAATTTGAAAAACAGTCTGAAATTATGGAGATGAAGGAAGAAATTATCAATGATGCAATGGATGATGCAATGGAAGGTGATGATGATGAAGAAGAAACGTAAGTTTATTATATTCTTCTTTCATATATTTGCCTTTAATGAAGCACCTGAACTTATCCCATAAATTTGTGAATTTTCATACATTAAAATTGAAGATCAACGTAGGTTTTTAAATTTGTGGTAAGAACAACTTTATTATGTTAAGTTTTTAATTTTCACCTACCTTATGAAATTGAATTTCAGCAAGCCTGATAAAATTTTAATCCCAAAAATATTTCTTTTTCATTCATTCAAACTTTTTTTTTTTCAGAGATGCAATTGTTTCGCAAGTTCTTGATGAATTAGGCCTTCAAATGAATGATCAACTTTCTGGTTTGCCCCAAGCAGGAGGTTCCCTCACAACTCCTACTACAACTAAAACTGCTGTTCCATCGGGACCCATAAGTGATGCTGATGCTGATCTACAAGCTCGTCTTGATAATTTAAGGCGCGAGTAATCTTTGCCTTTGCCCTAAACCCAAAGAACTTCAGTGCAGAGGCTTATTATTTTATCTGTTTTTTTTTGCTGTTTTGCTGAGTGTCATGATTACATGAACCTGCATAGTTTGTCATTCACAGTAGACATTTTATCTTTGTTTACAAAGAAATGAATTTATGATATAAAAAAAAAAAATTTTATTTGTATTCATACTCTGGAAGCATGGCACTTCTGAATGGAAAAATGATTTAAGAATGCCTAAGGCCGCATTTGTCCTAGCTGTGATTTTTTTTTTTGTTAAATTCCGTTAAGCAATCTATTATTCAATTGTGGGTTATTACTTGAGTGTGTGAAATCACTTTCATCTTTATTATTATTAGTATTTTTTTTTAATTCAAAGTGTTTTGTTATTAATTAATACATCTGCATAAGTATAAAGAGAAGAAAGTTTTAAGACAATGCTAAAAAATAAAATACATTCTTAACATAATAAAAACAAATATATTTATAAAATTGTAATATGTGTTAACCTTTTTTTAATCAAATAATTAAAATAAAAAGGACAAATTCAGTTAACTTGAAGTTAACGAATTCTGAAACAATTTTTAAGTTTTTTATGCTTAACTGCTTATACTTTGTTTTAAGCCAATCATATAAGATCTGCTGTAAATAATAAAAACTAATTATTCAAAAAAAAAATTTACAAATTTTTTTCTCATAAAAATCCAAAACACTGAAATAAATATTAGATTTGCTCTATTCTGAATGAAATTATTTTAGTTCAGCTTAAAATTTCAAAAGTGACAATTATGAGTAATTACTTTTTTTTGGGTATCTGATAGAAAACTGAAACTTAAAAGCTGGTTTATTTTGCTATACATACCCAAAAGCACAAGTGAAGAAGTGATTATAAAGCCTGTATAACAAAATCACTGGCAACTCCATTTTTCTTCAATGAATTTTTATGAATTCTATTTGTTATGTTTGAGAAATATTGCAAATATATTAGTTCTTTAAATAAATTAAAATTTCTTTAATGAAAAATGCTGTTAAAAAAAACATTTGTTTTTCTTTATCTATATAATACTGATAAGTCAATAATTATATATGCGATTCAAAACTTTAAAATTAGACTCCAATAGAGGTGATAATTACTCAATTTTAATAATAGTCTGGTACTGGAGCACAAGCAATTTTGACAAAGTCTTCATAAAGGACCATACCATTCAAACTGATGTTAGCTTCCCTAAATATTTGATCAACTTCTTTTTGGCTCAGTTTTTCACCCCAGTGAAGAAGCAGATGCCTCAAATGCCTGGCTGATATCACTCCTTTTTTATTAAAATCACCAGCTTTGAAGGCTTCAATTACTTCTTTTGGTAAATCTTCAGCTTGGCTATGAATGTGCATTACATCCAAAAAATCAGCAAAAGACATTTTACCCCCTTTTTCTTTGAGGTATTTGTTTAACTCTCCAATTGTGGGGCTCATCCCAAGAGACCTCATAACTACTGTCAGTTCATCTAGAGTATTGATCTGGCCACTTCTGGCAAAGAGATAAAAGCATTCACGGAATTCATTGATGTCTTGCTCTGTGAAGTATCTTGCCATTTTCAGCTGAAAAATAAAATGAAGTTTCCTTTCAACAATTTAATAAGGATTCAAATTGGAAATCAGAGCCTATATCTTTGAAATTCAGTTTCAATAATTTCTTATTCTTTCATTGATTAAGCCAATATTTTAAGAAATAAAAAAACTTATTGGCTACTTTTTCAGAGTTATAAAACATTAATACATGCTATAAACAAAATATTGACAATTGGTCATTTAGTTAAGTTACAAAAAACTATACTGCAGTTTTAATTGCTGCTAAAAATGTATTAAAAACATAGCTAGTTAAACAACAATTAATATGCCTTAGAACTGCTGTATAAAAATTTTTTTATACGATTTGAAGTTCTTGGAATCTATCTGCAGAAGTAAAGTATAAAAAATATGCTAAAATACTAAGGTCATGTTGTTTAAATTAAAAATAAAATTAAAAGCACTGCATTTTGTTTTCCACTTTTATATCTACAAAGTTATAAAATATACTGCAAAACAGTAATGACCTTTTGCCATTTACATTTAAAAAAACTAAAATATTCACTTTCCAAAATCTATTCCAGGTACGATCTCAATAGACAACACAACCAACTTTTTTGTAGAATGATAAAGGCATGATTGGATCCATTGAATACAATGATACATGTTTTTGGCCGGCAATACAGTTTTAGGATCCAACAACGACCCTCCAAAAAACGTACCAAATGAAAAGTGTTTTCACGCCACATTTTTAAGGATGTATGTGGTCCACATGTGTGCGATCTCCCGTACTGCTCCTTCGGTTGGCCTAGTTTTTTAGTCAGGCTATGGGGGAGACTGAGTAGTGGAAGGCTTAATGCAACGACCACAACACGAATAGGAATAACAATAATAATATAATAATAACAATAAGGATGCTTGTATCTTGGAACCTGTCGTTGAAGACATCACCGACAAGTAACACTTATAGTAGTGTTAAAGAGAAGAAATAATCAAAAAAAACATAATTCACTCGACATGACCCTGAGGTTCCTTGTTGCATATCAGAACCAGCTGTTAGATCCATCACCGATAAATGTCATCCATAGCCATAATATACAGACGAATAATAATAATACTGTAATTATTTTCCTTATTTCCTTGGTTCTAAAGTTTTTTCAAGAATTATATCTATCGAATTAAAATTAACAGTAAATTAAAAAGTGAAAGCAAATAAAACTGACCTTCGGAGCAAACAAATCAAAAAGAAAATATTACTGAAATTATTGGTAAGAAACGAAATCAACAAGTACGTGTCGCCATCTTGCCTTCCCCAAATATCTAATTACCGTTTCTTTTTTTGATGGGGCAATGACCAGAATTTTGTTTATTTGTATTCGGTGTTGAAGACACCGATATGTCAACTTAATAAATTTGCTAGTATACGATAGAAATCAGCAAACGATAAATGAACTATTAAACGTTAAAGGAAAGGTGGGATAGTTGGTCCTGTGGTATAAATGATCCCTCTTCAAAATTGGCGCTTGGGGGGAATTTTTTTTTGTGCTGTTGGCGACATTAGGTAGCAATTATGATGAGTACTAAGTCTTGTTTACCTCATTTATGAAAAATAACTTGTTGCTTTTAAATTTGAAAATTTGATTTTTCTCACAATCCAACTTTTTTATACCTGTGCACGATAAGTCGCAACAATTTAAATACTTGTGCTTTACGATTTATTGCTTATTTTCCTGAAATATTGTGTTTATTTAGCTATTTAAAGGCGATTGTTTCCACAACAAATTTGCTTGACTACTTGCTGGTTTTTTCAATTTTCGACAAAATGGTTGCATCGCGATAGTTGATCCCTTCATATAGGGAATCCTGATCTTGATTGAGAACTTGATCCTAGAATCAAATATTCTCTTATTCTATATAATATCCTCTTTATATAGTCTTTTATTATGTGTCTCATGTTTAAGAATCAGGTTTAATAGCCTTCAAATGCCATGGAAGGATACAGCTAAGGAAAGAAAAGAAAAACAAAAGAACTTTTCACAACAAAACTGAACAGATTTTTTTTTTATCTCGGTACTTCTGTAATTGCCAATTACACCCCATTAAAAGTCAGTTTATTTAGTTTATTTATATTTTCAAATTTAGTTCAAACATTTTTAGTCGAAACTTTGGCGGATAGGATGATAGATCCTCCGGGATCAAATAACCCACGCGCCGGGATCAAGTATACCCCTGGTGTGGGATAGTTAATCCTTGCGCAGCAGTTTGAAAAAAAAGCAATTGTTCTTTAAACAATTTTATCTAATGCGCATCTTTATATACTTCGAGAGAATCCACGGAACATATTAATACTAAAATGTATAATTTGACAGTTGTAGTTAACGTATGGGTATTCGGTACTAGAAATTTATATAATAAATTATAAATCAAGTGTAGATTAATAATTTTCAATTAATTTCTATCAAAAAGATAACTTATGGGATAAAATTATTTTGTTTTTGTGCGTGCCATAGGTTCGCCATCCCTATTATAGACTATGGGGGCATCCTTTCACTGATAACAAAGTTGGATTGGAAAAACTGCTTGAGCAAGTGACTTTACACAAAGACATAAATGAATCACATGTAAAACTTTTAGGTGATGATATGTCAAAAATTATAATAACAGATTACTTCAGAAGAAACAAGCATTGGCCAGTTGAAATAACCGATGCGGAGGAAACAAATAAGCTTTACCCTTATATTGAAACATCTACCTGACCACCAGCAAGTGTAATAGGGTATCCATTACATTCACATTCACAATACCTGTGAATGTGAATTGAATAAACTGAAAACCCGACCACATTGGGATCTTCCGCAGGTCTTGGACCAAAATGAAATCTATAGTGACAAGTCTCATTCTATGAACAAAAATGAGGTTATCAGATTTATTTTAGAGAATGCCGGAAAACCCATACCTAGCAAACGAGTTATGAATGCAGTGTTAGATACAGAAGCTATCGATTTACAAGAACTTCTAAAAAAACGACACAAAAGGTTTAAATGAGGATAACCTCATAATAAGTTTAAAACCTAAAGAACGTGAACTAAAAATAGAAGAAAGATTTTTCACTTTTATGTCCCGAAAGCTTAGAGAATATTTTGTAATCCCTGAATTGTGAAAAAAAATACTTTGTTCTATTATTCTCGGGACTGACGATGGCAGATGACCTCACAACAATCATAAAAATGACTGATCATTCTGGTGGGCAGGAGAATCTAGATGCGGATACAATTACAATAGCATATCGTCTAGATTACCAGAAGTGGAACAATCTTCAATGTTATAACGCTACATATTACGTTTTTTAGGTTTTAGATGAATCTTTTGGTTTTCCCAACTTATACACACTCATGAGTTTTTTAGGAAAAGTTTCATTTATTATAACGACAGGGGAGATTTGTTGACTACAGATGGTAAGATCATATTTAGTACAAAATGCTTGTAAGACTCATAATGACATATGGATGTGAAGCCTGGACTCTCAATAAATCCGACTGTGAACTACTGGAGGCTGCAGAAAGACGAACCATTCGTCGGATAGTAAAATCCGTAAAAAAAATAAGATGGCTCGTTCAGAATCAGGACCAACAAAAAAGTGATGGTAGTGTAGGATGATTATAGGATCACCGCTTATATAAAAGCAGCACGAGTCCAATAGACCGGGCACATGGCGAAAATACAATCGAGCCCAATCACCAAAAAGCTATATTTCGGCATTCCAGGAATGAGAGAGAACTGAAGGGTGCCTTAGAGCTCAATAGCTAAATGGCGTAAATGAAGGCCTACAAAAACTCGGGGTTGTCGGCGAGAAAGAGATCCCAATAGCAGAAAGTTGTAGAGAAGGCCAAGGCTGTTTTGTAGCTGTAGCGCCACATACTAATAGTAGTTAATTTTTTAATAATCAAATCGAGGCCTGATGAAGACTGTCTACTCTGAAAATCAAAAAACCAATACTCAGAATTTATACGCTACAACTTGTAAACATTAATCAGTTAATAAAAACCGAAAATTAACTCACTTAACCAATTCAAATTCATCTGCCATAAGTTCTTCGTCTCTTACATTTTCTTCAATACATTCTATCATCATTTTACAGTCTTTTCGCAACTTTCCAATTTTTAAGTAAAATTCAATCGTGTACTTATTATATTCACATCTAAAATTATTAAAAAAGAAAACTACTAAAATCTATTTTAATAACTCCGAACCCGTTCAGCTCACCTTAAATTATTTATTACCAAAAATTTTTATTTTAAACTCACATTTTTCCTAATTGTTCACGATATTTTGTCAGATTTTTTCCCAAAGCTAGCAAAACAGGTAGAAAATCGGAATAAAATTTTACATGAGATCCATGAATTGTTAAAATATGTCGCACCCAAGTAAGGTAGAACTCCAAATGTTTAGTATTTTCCAACAAACAAATGATAAATTTTAGGCAGCGAACGATGTAGGAATGAGCAATTGAAGCTACGCAAAATTCTATATTTGAATAAGGCACATTTTCCATTACTTCTTGAACTAAATGTTTTTCCCCTAATTTGATCGCCATCATAAGTGCTAAAAATTTTTTTAAAAAGTAGTTATAGCAACCTAAGATAAAAATAATACAAGAAAAACTAAAAAATATTTACCTTTGGCGTGATTTTCTTGCTTTACAGTGTCTCTCAGTGCTTCAGATGTTATTCCTTCGCTGAGTTCTAATGGGTCAAATACTAGAGACAGGTCCAACGAGTATATTAAAATACCTTCTGTAGTTGCGGCAGCCCAGGCCTGACCTTAACGCAATAGAAAGAAAGTATTAATTTTGCCCCCTTTAAAAATAGTTTTAGCAGTAATTACAAGAAGTGACATAAACACAAAATTGGTATCATGCTGTGGATCATTCTGTCACGTTAGAATTTTGCATCGATTAAAAATATCTCTTTCTCTTTTTTTGACACATCTTGTCAACTTTTGGGGGTGAAAGCGATCTTCAGTAAAACAAGACGCGAGAATTAACACACTGAAAAAGTCTTCTACTACTCGACTTTCTTTTTCAGAGCAAGAACTGAAATAACAAACTTACTGCTTTAATTATGCTTATCTTATGCATGTGACATTATACGTATCCCCTGACCATACACAAAACACTAGAACAAAAGTACCTGTAGGAGAAAATTCTAAACAAAAAACTCTGACTTCTGGTTTAGTACTCCTTGAAGTCAAGTCTCCTTGGCGAACGCCGGGAAGTCGAATTTTCACATTCCCATCTTCCCTTTCCTCCATCAAATCAACATTACCAAATTCTGTCATCTTTCTTCGGTAAATAAAATCATCGACATTATCAAGCGATCTGTTCTGCGTGATCTCAAATTTTTTCAAAAGCATTGATTCTTTGATATTGTAAATACAAACGTTTTTGGAGTGTCCTCCAGCTATAATACAAGAACCATCAGCCGTGTAACAAAGCGTTGTAAAAGCCCTGTAAATATAAACCCAAATTTCAGAACTCTGAGATCAATACTTAAATTTTAATAAGTATAATAATATTTTTTTTTTGAGTATAACAGGTTACGGGACAGGATTGGAGCTCATAATCAAAATTACTATAATCAGGCACTTTAACCACTACACCATACCTCCCGCAATAATTATATTATGAATAAAGTAACCATTATTTTCAATAATGCAAAACCAGAATATAAGAATATTCTTTACTTAAGTGGGTGTTGGTGCCAATTTCGGAAATGGGCGCCGGTCGATTAGACGCACGCTCTTCCCGTGACAGACTTCCACAAAACAAGACCCTCATCAATCTTTCTTCCCATTCTCTTTCTAGAGCTGCCGTCTCAGCCCTGTCCAAAGGCCCTAACTTCGCAGTCACCCCCAAGAAAATTCCTATTGAAGACATAGATCCCTATTGAATCTTCCATAGACACTCTCCCCCTGAAGTATCAAACGAAATCCGCTCTGACGTTGCCTCCATCCTCAAACGCTCGAAACCCCCCAAACCCAACATCTCCCTCAGTGAATTTCATGGCCTCCAGTCTCTTAGGTCCAATCGGGACATTATCATTCTCCCCGCCGATAAAGGCAACGCCATGGTCATCGTCAATTCCACTGATTACCATTCCAAGATGTCCGTACTTCTTTCCTCCGGCCCCTACCGAACCATCAAGCAGGATCCCACCAATCGCATCCAGAGACTAACCACCACCCTGATCAAAGACACCGACAGGTAACCAGCTATCAAGCGCAAGCTCATTTCCTCCATCTGCCTCCCTCCTCGCATCTATGGCCTCCCCAAAATTCCTCTTCGTCCCATAGTCAGCGCTATCAACTCTCCGACCCTCCTCCTAGCTCAACACCTCGCCACACTGTGCGACCCCCTTGTCGGTAACACTCCCTATCATATCCGCAACTCTAGATATTTCGTAGAAATAATCTCTGAGTTGCGAATTCAGCCCACCGATATTCTGGTTAGTTTCGACGTGGTCTCTGTTCACTAATGTGCCCATCGATCTCACCATAAACTTACTTTCCTCACATTTTCCCACTAATATCCTAAACCTAATCCGCCACTGCCTCACTTCCTGTTACTTCCTCTATCGTTGTCAATTCTTTGAGCAAAGTTAGGGGCTGGCCATGGGAAGCCCCCTAAGCCCCGTCATGGCTGATTTCTTCATGGAGTTCTTTGAAAAGACTGCCCTCCACTCTGCTCCTCTCAAACCCTCGCATTGGTATCGGTACGTAGATGACACCTTCGTCGTCTGGCCCCACGGACAGACTACCCTAGACACCTTCCTGAACCACCTGGATTCCATCCACCCTAACATCCGCTTCTCCTTCGAGTGCAAGTCAAACGCCAAACTCTCCTAGATGTCCTTGTTAACAGACATCCTGATGGCCACCTGTCCCATTCCGTTTACCGTAAACCAACCCATACGGACCGATACCTCCACGCCCGTTCCAATCACTACCCCTCCCAAAAACGCTCTGTGATCTCTAATCCATCGTGCCCAATCTCTTTCAGATCCCTCCTCGCTAGACCAAGAACTCCAGCACCTCCGAAACGTCCTTCGAGCCAATGGCTACTCCAACCAACTTTTCACAAACGCCCTCGCACCCCGTAAACCCTGCCCAACCCCCCTCCACTACCCCTCAAGCCTCCTGTCGCAAGGCCCTTCTGCCCTACATACCGAACCCGCACTTGCGAACACCAGAGACACCTTCGCCTCTCCCATCCAGATCAATCTGCCGTTGCGGAGCATTCCATAAACACCAGTCACACCATTCTTTTCGAAAACACCCGAGTTCTAACCTGAGTTTCTAACTCCAATCTACTCCCCTACAGAGAGGCTATCGAGATAGCCAAAAACCCCCGGAATTTCAATAGGGACCAAGGACGCCCCCTTAATTCCATGGCTCCCTCTTTTGCGCCCCAAACATACCCCAACCTGCACCCTTGGAAGTTTCCACTGATAATCCGCACACCATCAGTGGAAACTTCCAACATTCTTTCTCCTTTGTCTTCCTCTTTCCTTCCATAACTGTCCTATCTCCACTCAACCTTCCTCGTCCGTTGACCCCATCCCTTTCCTACATACTCCCAAGTAGTCGTTTCCTCTCTCTTCTTCTCTTTTCAGTTCAGTGTTTACCCTGACGATGTCCACAGCTGTCGAAGTGGACGAAACGTTGGTTTTCGATTCTAACATGATCTAAAAACCCAGTGCTTAACGTTTTCAGTTTCAAGCTATGGTGTGTTTTAAAAGCGCATTCAAAAACATCAAACCAAGCGGTCACAAACCAACTCTGGTTAAGAGAAGAGCGCGGGAACGTGCCTAAAAACCTAGGCTAAAAATGCAAATTTTCTTTTGTTAAATATATTCAACCAAAAATTGCTTTCCTACTGATAGTTATCACTGCAGTCTTTTATTTCACTGATTCGCCCCCTAACTTTATTTACTTCCTAAAATAGGCCTTTTTTTAAAAATTGTTTGAACAATCCAGTTTTGCCTACGCCAACATATTAGAACCATGTATTTCTGTCATTATTTTCAAATGAAGTGTATGAAGTCGTCGTCCAGTTGTCCGTCCCATATTGCCCCCCCTCGGGCACTGCGCCTTACCCCCACGACCCCCAAAACGGATGGCGAGTCCATTGTTGTGTGTAACCATGTCGCAAGGGTTTTCTGGGGAGATGGAAGTCCACCCAGGCAGTGTCCCCTGTACCTGGGTAAGGCTACTTACTCGGGGAGGGCACCAGGTATCCCCGAGGCTCCGTTTACGACACAACTCCCTTGTGCCATGCACCCCATCAGCACGGGTAGCCTAACACCTTAGGGTTGGGAGGCTGATTGCAGTGTAAAACCACTTGGCGGTGGGGTCGCCACATCCCTACGCCAGTTAGCGGAAGATGGTGCCAGTTGGAAGTCCTTGATTGCTTCCCTCACCCCGCGACCCTAACGGATAAGCGGGTCCATGAAAAGTAAAGTAAAGCAAAGTGTATGAAATTGTATGAAATGTCAAGGTTCTTGCCTATCGTAGCCTATCACTGACCTATAACAGTCTAGAAATAAAAAGTACTTTTTACTCCCCCCCATCTTTATAAAGTCCTTTTATAAAATCTGGAAATATCAGGCTGGAAACAAAAGATTCATAGCAGGGTTTATTTGATTTTCTATAGATTTTGGGATTCTGAAATTTAGTAACATCAAGCAGTTTTCAACTGCAGTATTGCACTGAACTACTCATATTTCTTATCCCTACGCATACAAACCCACACACATAAAACGGATAACATACGCAAAAGTTTAAATAAAATTAACACCCAACATTATTTTAAAAAATTGCCTGACAGCCAACATAAAATATCAGTTTTAAAGTTTTTAAGTAGTTCAAAATATTTTACTTGGCTGAAGAATTCTTTTTTGCAGAAACCAAATCAGTTTCTGAAAGCCCACTGCCCAAATCGTTTCGTCCTTCTAAATAAGAGCTTTGCAATCTATTTTTAACGTCAAAAAAACAAATTTGCCCATCCAAAGTCGCAACAGCTACTTCTTCACCATCGGGCCTGAAAACAAACAAAATTATATACAAAAATATTATTTTTTTTTGCAAACCCAAAAATCAGACTACCAGGAAAAAGAGAAGTAAATATGTATATAACATATGGTCTGTGGAAAATATCCATTTTTTTAAAAATGCCTTCAGAGAAATATATATTAGCAGTTGGTAACACAATATTTAAACAAAAGGTTTAGCAAAAAGAATGACAAATTTAAGCTTTTTATGGTACTTTTAGTACTTCCACCCTCACATTCGCTACTTTCATGGGTCAAACTTCCTGAATGATAAGAGTATTTTCCCATCGCGGCGCGATGAAAACATCCTGAGTTTCCTGGATATGCCATTTCAGCGGTAAGGGTTACGTGACTTTACTTATTTCAGTTTAACTTATAACACTATCTATCTATCTATAAGAAATCTCCAACGCTGTACTGATGAGATATTTGGATCCCTTAACCTAGGTTACTGACGTAGGTTTTGGGTCCTAGGTAACGATATCAATAACGTTAGAGGTATAAAGGGAGTAGAAAGGGGCATATAAACACATAAAGACAAAGACAGAGACGTTTAATAAAACTTACCTGAAAGTTACGGCTAATCCATCTCCGCCAAGTAAAAACACTTCATTTTCATGGCTTGAATCAACAGCGTCCCACAATCTGAGAGTTCTGTCCCAGCTTACAGATGCAAGAGTTGTGCTGCCTAGCGTTGGTCTGAAAGCTACGCCTGCTATTGGACCTTCGTGTCCTACGAGAATCTAAAAGGATAAAAATAATTACTTTTTTTCTTATCACTGATATTTTCCCAAACCCCAATTCGAACAGATGACAAAAAGCAAGGACACATATAGCTGACACTTGAGCAAGAAGGATTGAATAATTTACCGCGGATGCCGGTTAACAAGTTGAAACTTTTATTTGAAGCCAAGAATTTGTTGATTTAAGCTATAGCCTGCGAATTCTAGAGACGTATTATAATTCTGACAAAGGTGGAATGAATGTTATAAGTCTCAGTTTGGGAGAGAAATACTTGGAGTAAGACACTCTTGAAATACAAGTGAAAGTCTTTTGACGGTACGAAGAATACCAATATGAAATATATCAACTTTTTGACGTACATGGAACAAATATGTCTCTTTTATTAAAATGTATCTCTATGGTTTATTTTTCACCGGAAAGGTGCGAAATCGGGGGTAGGAGGTTCTATAGATGTCAGACTACCACAACATGATGTTGTTTTGCTCACTCATTTGATCCGGCCACGTAGGTAGGGTGAGAAAAATCTTGATTTTTATGTGTCACCATGGTTTATGTTCTAAATCAAATCACCGCCAGTAAAAATTTTTTCCATTTTTTTTTCTCAGTAATTATTGAGTGAGGTCTGTAGATTCCAAAAATCGACATGCCATTGTAAAACATGTAGAAATAATCAAAATATTACCAAAAAAAAATGCGTTGGGACATATATGTCCCTATGTACGTTAAGAGCACATCGATAAACGTATGTTACACAGTATTCATTGGATGCATTAGATGTTTTATTTTCAAAGTAGATTGACTCCATTTAAAAAAAATTTTTATGAATGTTCAAATCAAAGCACTCGAGTGGCACATGATCACATTCAGAGGGTACAACTTTATGCGCCAGTCTTAAAGGGAGCCCAATAAAATGGGGCTTTAAAGTATGATGTAGATGTGATGCTAATACTAGATAGTTATTTCAATTCGAGCCGTATTTTGGCAAGAAAACACAGTTCGTCGATTATAACTTGGAAGATTCAATTATCTGGCATCTTATCGAATCTTCAGTCTCGTTTCTTGTGTTTTATCATCATAGTCCATTTATTTAAATCGTCTAGCTACGCTTGCAATATTTCGCGACCAAGTAAATAGCAGCATTAACAAAACTACAAACCTCACAAAGTCTTCCGATTTTAAGTGACCATATATAAATTTCAAAGGTGTCTTGACCGCCAGCTGCAATAAATTCTCCATTTGTATCAATCGATAAACAAGCAAACTGTGCAGGGGTAGGCGATGTAAATGTCTTAAAATTACGATATCTATAAGGAGAAAAAAATAATCCAATTATCTCAATTTAATTTTTCTACAATAAGAAATAAATTTAAATGACTCACCTGACCATGTCAAAAGCTCTAACGGTACCATCCAAGGAAGCTGAAACTACAAACTTCCGATTCTGACTAAACTGAATATCGGTCACACTAGAAGAATGTTCCGTAAAAGTTACAAAACAAAATCCAGAACTCGTATTCCATAATTTGACCTTTAACAAACATTTACTTTGACATATCTACTTAACTACAACTAATTCCAATTTTTATTTTTCTACCGAAAATTTACAAAAACACTTATAATTATATTGAAACCTTTAACTTTATAACTTCCAATAAAATATAAACTTTTGGCTCTTTGAAAGATTTAAAATTGTGATGAATAATATACCTTTCCATACACTGGAGAAGGGACAAACAGGAGGAATCGTAATAGGAAGGAAGAAAATATGGGGACTAGCCTACGCGGATGACGTGGTAATATTAGCGAAAGAGGAGGGCGAGATGAAGGAAATGATGAAATCTCTAGAAAGATACACAGAGAGAAAGAAAGAAACTGAACTTAAATGTAGAAAAATCAGCGATAATGGTATTCAAAAGAGGTAGAAGAAAGAGAGAAGAAACGAAGTGGGAGTGGAAAGGAGAAAGAGTAAAAGAGGTGGGGGGAATACAAGTACCTGGGCTTCATTTTCCAGAAAAATGGCGAATACGACCGCTATATAGCAGACATTACCAGAAAATCAGTAACCTGCATGAAGGCCACATGGAGTATCGCAGAAAGACTGTTCGCCGGAAATTTTAAACAAAAGTGTTACCTATTCAATGCATTAGTGAGAAGTGGCATGACCTACGGGTCAGAAGTATGGGGTTGGGAAGAATTCAGAAGGCTGGAAGCGATACAAGAGAAATACTTGAAATGGTCCCTAGGGGTAGACCCAGCAGTTCCAGGTTATATCATTATGGAGGAATGTAAGAGAGACAGAATTAGTGTAGAAACGGGGAAAAGAGCCGTCAGATTCGAAGAGAGAATAAGAAAAAGCGAAAATATGATATTAAAGGAATGCTTAAGAGAAATTGGCAGAGAAAACAAAAAAGAATCCAAGTGGGAAGGAAAAAAAAGGAAATTCTACGAACGAAGTGGCTTATCACTGAGGAAGTGAATAGGTTAGCAGAAGGCGAGAAGGTGTTAGAAAATCTGGTAACCGAAAGAGGAAGAGAAATACAAAGGCAAATGCAATACAACAGAATTATGGAGTCCAGGTACAATCCAGGGTACAAGAACCGAATGGAACTGGGAGTCCCTGCCTACCTACAAGGGATAACTTGTGGGAAGAAAATGAAAAGAGCAGCTCAAGTGAGATGCAACGGCACGCGATACTGGATGCCAACACAGGCACTCCTGTAGGATAACTACATTTACTAAGAAATGTGCTGTTTTATGTGAAAATTGTATGTATAATTGTAAGAATTGTAAGCCGAAAGGCGGAATTCGAAAGAAAATATATTATTATTATTATTATTATTATTATTATATACCTTTCCATCATAACCACCAGTGGCGATATACATGCCATCAGGGGAATAACTCAAACATGTCATATTGTTTATATGTCCTTGTTGTTTCATGACATATGTTTCACTCTGCCATTCCCACACTAATAACTGTCCTAAAGTACTGCTGGCCAAGGCTATCCAGTCCCCTGTGCTGTTTAGACTAACAGTGCTAATTTCATGCTGACATATGCTAATTAAAAAAATGTTTGACAAAATTAACATGATATACGTCAATTTTATTCTTAAAAACAAATATGAACGGGAAATGCTACATGATCTTAAACATAAACGGTCAACTTTCATAAACAGAATTTTCTTTCAAAATTTGCCTGTATCTGTTATCAAGACCGAGCATCTATTATAGAAACAACCATTTACCGACTAGAAAAAAGAAGTTTAAAAATTAGAAAGGGTGCTTTAATTTAATTTGAACTCAAGAACAGATAATCTTACCTTAGAGAGTGAATCAAAGTTACTGATGGTAACTCATGAAGAAGGAAACTCCCGTTCGAAAATCCACTGACCAAAATATGAATAGTTTTGTGGTAGGCGGCACACGTAAGTGCCACATGAGGATCATCTTTCTTTAGTTGTGTGCAAAGATTAAGCCGCGAAGTGCGTTTGTAATACATTTTATATTCGCCGTTTTCATTTTCTTCTTTGTCACTTTTGTTTTCAACGTCTGCTTAAAAAAATGATCGTGTCCCTTAATTTAATAAGAATGGTGACTAGTAATGAAGAGGCAAAGAAATCAGATGTTTAATGAATCTCATTTAGTTCAAATATTTGTGAAAAAGAACTGCATGATTTTTGTTATTCCTGAAAAGCTTTGAAAAATTTAGAATACTGTTGAGCTAAAAAAAAAGCACTCTATTAATGCCTTAAGGAAACGAAATTAAAGAAAAGTAGTAAGATTGGGTGAAGGTATAGGGGAAAGATTCCTTGAACCTTAGCTATTATTTATACAATTATGATATATTCATTGCTTTATATGACGTACAGAAGGTCGCGGAGACATATCGGTGAAGTCCTCCCCATGGTGATAGGTGGAACAAATGAACGAGAACATGAAAGGAGAGGAGCAGAGTTGTGAGAGCAAATACTAAATATGTACTCCGCAAGCATTTAGATATGCACTGAAGAATTATACATTTTATTATTATATACGGCAGTAGTAAAGGACGTATGCAAAATTGTTACAGAATTTTTGTCCTAGGCATTCACTAGTATATTTGCACAAATGAGAAGCTAGAATGAGATTTTTGAAAAAATAAATTCAAAATCTCACCTGTACTTTGACTAAAAGTGTTTTCTAGTTCTGTGATATTTTTTTCACACCTTCTTTCATCCACATCATCCTCACTATCACTATCATTGCCATCATCTTTAAATTTCTTTCGTTTTTTAGCTGAAAAAGACAAGCTATCCAAATCTTCTAAACCAATGCTGCACTCCCAGAAACATAGCTGTCCATCTCTAAAAACATAATACAGTGCTTAAATAAAAATTTAAAAATAAATACAATAATTGTAAGTTTATAAATGAGAACATATTTTTGCAGGTAATTTATAAAACATTTTGCAGTGACAATGTTTCAATGCCCACTACTCAAAAACTTAAAACTCATGTCAATGAAATTCAGATGGTGATTCCTTGAAAGGAGGCTCCTAAATAGCTCCAAAAGCTATATAAAAATAAGATGAGTTATGGCAAATGAGAGCAGACCTGTTAACTATGTAAAGACATTGGTTGCAGCTATAGGTACTATTGAGAATTATAGTGGCTAATATTGAACAGTCAAATGACAAAGCCTACATGACTGGTATAGAAAGAATTATACAATTTATAAGCAGTCATTCTATAAGCTACCAAGACAAAATCTGCACTTTGTCATTTAAATGTGTCACTTGACTTAAGTTTAAGTTATTACAATAAAAAATATTTACCTACTAATTGTACTAATATCCAAAGAGTTATCTTCAAAAAAACAAGCCACAATGGGCTCCCTATGACTTCCAAGACAATGAGTTCTAAAACTTGAAATTTTCTCCAAACTATGAACTCTTACTATCATATCTTTTGATCCAATAGCTAAGACTTTTGAATCTGAAGACCAATCAATACAAACTGTGTAATCATGGGCACCATGATACACTTTTACCATTTCAAATGTATTAAAATTTCTGTCATGGGACCCTGGACATTTGAATATAAATGCTGAAAAAAAAACTTCCACTACTTAGTTTCACAACAATTTATTTTATAGCTTAAGATGATCTTCAAAATATTTACCATTGTTTTCTTTAAGAACACTCAAATACTTTCCATCTGGGCTAAATTTAAGACAAGATACACTCCTATTAATTCTGTATTTATGCAAAATGGTTTTACTCATCAAACTGATAAGGTGAATTTCTCCCTGTTCATTAACAGCTGCAAGTAATAAGCCATTTGGAGAAATATCTAAGCACTCATAGTTGAATCTATTCTCAATTGCTAAAGTCTGAGACTTGTTGCTGTGAATAAATGATAAAAAGTACTACACTTTATGGCTACACTAAATACTTTCACAAAAAAATACAAATGAGCCAAAGGCCTGAATTAATTTAGAATGTTACAAACAAATGTGTCAAAAGACTATAATAATAACATCTCATAAAGCAGTGACTTTTAATCACTTTCTTGGCACTTTTAAGGTATTATCTATAATCTCAAATTTAACACTAAAAATAATTTTGTCATTCATACTTAATAACTTTTTATTTAAGTAAAATGAAACTTCATTTTATATTTCACTGATAATCATTACTGTGTTCTACTTTTACTAGATGTACTTCAATAATACATAAACAAATTAACTGAGTAAAGTTCTTATAAAATTAGCTTGTCAGTATGCAACCAAATTTTCCCATCATTAAAAGTGTACAAAAAGTTGGACATTCTGCTGTGATTAAATAATCTTGAGCCGAATTTTACATCTGCAGTAACTATCCTTTAAGCGTTTTTCATTTTGAAATTGATTCCCCCTATAAATGCAATTTCAAAAATAATCTCAGTGAATTCTGAATTCATATAATGAGGTAGAATCATTTGGTTTAAAAGGACCAATCTTGCCAATTATGGGCAATATCAACATGTAAATATTGTACTCTTATAAATTTTTAAATACTCTAAATACTGCACTTTTTAAGTTAACTATATATGTCACCAGAATATGTAGACACCAATAGAATATATATAGCTTAAAGTTACCTTCAATTTGAAATAAAAAGAATGAAAAGCAAAATGGCTCCAATTTAATAATTATCACCCCATCTCATACTTACTTCTTTAAATCGTAAAATGTAATTCTGTTTCCAACCGGACTATAAACAGAATTTCCATCTGGAGAGTAAACCAAATTTCCTTTGCGGTATACAGTACCAAGAAGGTTGCAAAACTAAAACAAAAACTAATTAAAAACAAATCCTACTTTTTACTTTCCTTTGAAAGCACGTGTTTACATTTCATGATTATCAAGTAATAAAATAGAACAGACCACCTTCAATAGCAGGCGTACTTATAAGTTACAAAAAAAAATTCCCAAACCTTAAATGAAAATTTCATAACTGCCAAAACATCCAATTGACTGATTTCATAGAAGAATTTTAAAGTAATGAGAGGTAAATGTTTTTCCAAGCAATCGTTTCCGCCACTGCAATAAGACGTGTATCGAGACTTGCTAAAATAGGACGTGGTTTTACGAGTCATTGCTAGAATTTTTGATCGAGTTTCTAAACAAGCATTTCTACAGATCACCGAGTAAATTAATAAAATTCCGATCAATCCCAAATAAGAGTTAAAACCCAGTTGGGAGTTGGCATTATTTTAATCCTGAAATCTTTATATTTTTGTTAAAATTGGCTTGCTTACTAATGAAGAGCCTTAAAATATTTTAAGCGATTCGTGTTTCCAACGTTTCCTTGCAAGATTTACCAACCTGTAAATTTAGCCATTTTATATATTTTCGTAGGAAGTAAAATTTAAGTCCGATATAAGAGCATTGTATTTCAAATATTTAATTTATGGAATTATTGTCGCACTTAACGGGTTTCCTCGAGATCACCATCACCTCCGACTTGGTCACGCTGATCCTCATCCCGGCCTCCGTCCCATATTGCCCCCCCTCGGGCATTGCGCCTTACCCCCACGATCCCCAAAACGGATGGCGAGTCCATTGTTGTACGTTACCATATCGTAAGGGTTTTCTGGGGAGATGACTTCCAACTGGCACGATCCTCCGCTATTGAGGTCAGAGAACCCGGGGTTATCAGACGGGATTCGACCAAGGCCTTCACCCCTCTGAGCCACCCCTGCCGCGGACGGCCACGGGGCCTCCAGCGACACTCGTATACAAATTCTTTTAGTACTCAAATTTCTTCAAGATCCCCTACTTCCGTCATGTATTCTAAGTATGTGTAATGTTTGATAAGTACAAAGAATTTATCTTTTACTCTTTATTATTCCTTACCAAAACGGTTACCTAATTAAGATTCCGTTTCCGCAAATAATATTTTCCTGAGACGTAAAAACATCCCACATTTTTTATCAAATAGATCGGTTTTAACGATGTTAGGAGTGCTGTGATTTAATAATGTTCAAAAATTATTGAAATCAAAAAGGAGAAACCAAGTTCGATTTAAAAATTTCATGGCAATGAAAACTTTAAGAACTAATCATCATTTTGTTTTCTGTTTCTGACTCCTAATACCGAAGAGTTTTCCGGTTGGTAAATATAATGTACGGCATTTTCTGTTGATGAGTCAGGTTAAATACTTGCAGCAGTGGCAGTCCATGAAATCTACAAGATTACAGCTAATGGTATTTATGACTAGGATTAATACAAACGCGATTTTTTATACTTTTACGTGGTGGTGGTAGAAAAGGAGCAGGGAGACAGCATCAATACGACTGTCAAATAGTGAAATTTTTAGTCAACATTCGGATTCATCTGTGTAGTTAAGCCTTTCCTACTCCTTACAAACTTTAAAGTTGTGCGCAAAATAAAAAAAGCTTAAAGGATACCCTTTTTACTCTTTTCGACAATTAACATAAAAAAATTCTATTACTGCTGTTGAACTAACGTGTTTTTATTTTTAAGCACTGATGATGACGGCTCGAACGGTGGCTCAGACGTTTCACCTTTTTCATAGCTAACTGAATTACAGCCAACACAATAATTATAATATCAGAAACATGTCACTCAGTTCACGTTAAAGTTTACCTAAACTGATAAGAACATTCGTTCATTTATATGATTCATCATCCATAATTTTTACATGAATAGTGGGAAAAGGAGAACAGAACGAGGGGAGGATACGTAAACAAAGAAAGTGGAATTTCATCTCTAATTCATCTACATCCTACATACTTTTATTCATTCAATTAAAAACACAAACGGTGCTCGTTATATAAATAATTATGAAATTCTGATCAAGGGGTCTTTAAACTTTTTAAGGAATGAGTGCCAGTTAAAACCTACAATTATAACCACAGATGATTCGGAATAATAGGAATCATCTATAATTTTTTCATTTCAATCATGCAATCAAAAATTCTAATTACAACAAAAACAAATTAAAGAAAAAAATATTAAATGCAAATACCCAGTATCCGATAAAAATTAAAAAATTTTCTTAAATTTTCAAAGAAAAGAGATTTTCTTTAGCTTTCTAAAACGTTGAACTAGGAGTTCATATTGGAATGTTTGTAGTGGCACAATACATACATTTTTAAAAGTATAATTTAGTTTGTCAGTTATGAGAAAAAACATGTCGATTTTGCTATTCCAGTAGAAAAGATTCCTTGCGATAATCCGGGAAAAAAACATACATCATTTTCTACCATTTATTTTACAACTAGAACATTCTTAAAAACCAAAAATGTAAATTAGTTTTCTTTGGCATAAAGCTGCCCTCCCCCGAAAAATTTAATAGCATCAAGTAGTTTACAGGTAATGAAAAACCATTTACCTCTTGTGCAACTTTAATTTGACTTTACCAAAAACTACTTTAATGATCTGGGCATTGTTACCTAAATGTTTCAATTACAGATTTCAAATTTTTCATGTTAAGTACAGTTATTTGTCATAGAACACTTCTCAAAAGTTTCTCTTGTAACAAACATATTTCTCTGAAATCATTTTGTTTTATGAAATTATTTTATATGGGCAGTTTTCTTGTTTGCAAATGAATTAGTGAATTTTTCCTGCAGCTTTCGAAGGAAAAAATTGTCATTTTAAATGTTACTTTATTTTGTGATTCAGCTCAGAGATCTTTTCTAAAACAGTATTAATCAAATCTGAATTGGAAATATGGTAAGACCATTTTAGTTGGATTGGCGGCACTCAAGCGCCTCACTATTTGCAGTATTTAATACGGAGCTCCAAATAACTTACCTTAAGAGTTATTAAATAAGCACGTGTGAATGAGTTTTTCTTTCACTTTACTGCAACTAATATTTTATGCAGCAAAAAGGCTACGAAAGATAATTAAAATTGAATTCTCGAGATCTCTGTTCTAGAATATAGTTTAGGGTTTTGAAATGCTCCAAAATTTATTATCGAATGAGTGACGCATGACGTTCTTAAAAATAAGACAAATATTCGTAATATTGCAAAGAATACAATAATTCTTGATTGTTAACGATTATACAAAAGATAAGCATAATCAATTTTATCTCTTATTTTTTAAAATACACCTTTCAAGTAAGCCTCTTTAGGTCAGAATACGGAATGAAAACCGGGGTTTTAACTCACCACGTGAAAGGAAAAAACTTAGGATTCTTCCAGTCCCTTTTTTTTTCCTGAAAAGAACCTTAAAATTTTAAAGAAACACTAGCAGGAAAAAAACATTGATTCATTATGAGATACTTTTTACAGATTTTACTTTTTTCTTTATATAAATTTTACCAGTATTAAATTAAATATTCTGGGTATTTTTCAAAAAAATCGAACTGAAAAAGTTTATATAATTCATATATATGTATGAGTTTAAATAAAGCATGCTACGCCACAATTTCGTAGCTTTTCTTGAAGACAATATGCCGGAATTTTGTTTTTGACTTTTTAACTTTGAAAATAATAATATACACTATCTAGATAAAACCATTAACTCAATTTACTATACAAAGATTATTTCCATATACTATAATTTTCGCTTATTAATTATTTACTTATTTATATATTTTAGATTTAACATATAATTTAAACAGACAAAAAGCATTCGAACCAAAATATACATGGAATACAGAAAGCAACTGAATTTGGTTTGTAAGACTCAAAAATTAGCCTTTAATAAGGTATACCTTAACTTTAGTTTTAAAAAATCGAGCTCCTGTAAATTACTACATTACACTTGTTTCACATCACTTAATCTCGAAGTTGGTTTCACAAAACTACGACGCTTTTTACCGGAGAAATTAGACCGGGACACACAACAGACATAAAATTATTTTCATTTTGATGCGAAAATTTTCACCGCTTTGGTTATAAATCTTGAGAAATTTCGGCCAAGCCAAGCCCAAGTTTTATTTTCTTGCTGTAAGCGCAAAAAACGTTTCCAAGCCAAAAATGTAACAACAGTTCTACAAAATCATTTTTTATTTAGAAATCAATATATTGGTGGAAAACCAATACTCTTCGACAAAACATAACATAATTTCTTAATAATAGCAATTGTTTTTATCATTAACTTAAGCAATATCTCAAAACCTAATAAAATCAAAGTTTGAAAACTACGACAACTGCACGTAATACCTCAAAAAAATGTATGCCCACATTTATATAAGAATATATAGAGTTTTAGTTCGTTCACTGGCTCATCTTTTTTCTTAATACGACAGTATTAAATCATTTGAATTTTTTTATATAAAAGGAAATTCAGAACGGTTTTTAAAAATTACATGAAAAAATTTTGGCCTTGGCTTTTCTTCATTCTTTCACGAAAGTAAGTGAAATGACAAAATAAATTAAATAAACACTAATCAAATCTTTTTATCCAAAACTTAATTTTGAATAAGAAACCTTAAAAAAATCAAACCAATTCTTTTCTTAAATAACAGAAACATGCTTTCAAAGAATTTAAGCCCGATTTTTTTTACGACTATTTTGACATAAAATGAAACTGCTAAAAAAGATTTTTTAAATAAATATATATATTTTCATCAATAAGAGGAAATAATGGAAAAATTATGTTAGGACAAAGAGGGTATGGAAAATAAAATAACAACAAATTGGTGAAACGGAACAATAAGACGAAAAACTGATCTTTAGTATATCATTATATCAGTTAAATACTAATATTTGGGGAAGTTAACTTTATTTTGTGTAAAGGAAAATAGCGACGATCAGGCCGTACAGACCTAAAACTTCGGCAAAAATAAGAATAAGAATCATGCCAACAAACAGTCGAGGTTGTTGGGCAGTACCTCGCACTCCAGCATCTCCTACTATTCCTATCGCGAAGCCTGCTGCTAAACCGCTGAAGCCTACAGCTAAACCTGCTCCTAAGTGAACGAATCCTCTGAAAATAAAAACAATGATATAATTTTCTTATTAATCTCCTCTTTATATTACTAAAAAGGTATATTTCCTTTTATTACTTATGCACTTTTCGGGTATAATTCAAATATACATTATTTTGATACAAGATAAGAAAAGCCCGTCTTACATATGGCTATTAACCCTAAATATTACAAAAAAGATTTTTAAATACATACACAACAAAAGAAATAAAAGAGCTCAGGGAAAAGAAAATCGTACATTTGTATTAAATTGAACATCAAAACTAGATTTTTGCATAAAGAATTTTGTTGTATAAAAGTCGCAAATTCCAATCACCATCCGTTCACCTATGGTCATAAAAATTTAATCAATGTTTTAAAGTTGCAAGCCTTTTTTTTTCCACCGAAACTCCATCGCATCATATTGCATGACATATCATACTTTTTGGATGGAATAGTATTCGTTTAGCGTAATTTAATCCATTGGTTTGAACAATTATGTTGCGAGTTTTGTTATTTGACATAAATTAAGATATTTTCATCTCTTCTAATACTATAACTGAATTTCGAATTCTTCTATTCACGAACAAAGACATTGCAATAAATACTTACTTGAATAGTGTATATGAAGAGTCTAGAGAACCTGCTATAAGCACGGCCACCACAAGGCCGTAGATGGCAATAATACCGGCCATAACAACGGGGATGATAGACTTCATTATGAGCTCGGGCCTCATTACGGACATAGCAGCGATACCGGTTCCTGATTTTGCGGTTCCATATGCTGCTCCCAGCGCTGGGAAAAAAAAGAATATTTTTGCACATTAAGCATAAATTGGTAAAAATTGGAGGAGGAGAAGAGACAATTTTTTACGACATTTCGGATTTACAAAGGATAGCATACTTGAAATTTCATTTGGATTTATAAACCACTGTTTTCCCTGACAAAGATTTCCTGGCATTCAATACTACTATGTGTATTAAAAAAATCAAGAAAGATATCGACTTCTGCCTGTTTTAAAAGGAATAACATCTAAACTAAACATTTAAACGACAAAGGAATAACATTTAAAACGAAACTTGCGAAAACAAGTCAACACGTATCTTTCTTTTTACATACTTAACAAAAACTTTTTACATACTTAACGATAGGTTATATATTTAACCACGCGTTACTCATTTATTATTTCTTACACTATACCTTCGATAGGGAGTCAATAAGGTGTAGGTGTTGCCTAAACATTCTGAAATAATTTATTATTGCCAATAGAAATTTATGAAATAAAAAATTTTACACTAAGGATTTTTAAGAGAAACAAAAGTATTCTAATGTGGAATATATTTCTGCAAAAGGAAATAACTTCTGCTGATACTTTTTTAAATCTAGCGAATTCGATCTTCTTAAAAAAGAAAAGCTGCATAAATTCATTTGTGTCAAAAGGAACAAATCCAGAAAGTTAGTTGAACTTTTGGCACTGAAAACTTTATCAGATGTTTTTCAAGCAGGAGTCAGCTTCACAATCTGACTCACAAGGAGACAACTTGACAATCTGTGACAAAAAAGTGCCTACTGATGTAATCTCTTTGTCCAAATCAGTACACTAATGTATGATTTTCTTAGTATAAGGCTTTTATTCTAATCAATATTATATTACAGACATGATTAGTTCTTTTTTAAGTTGAAATGAAAATGAATTAGATTAAGATCACTCATATGAAAGATAACTCATATGTATAAGATAATTTATACATGTTAATAATGTCATATTTTTTGTTTAGATTAGAAGTCTCAAAAATGCCATAAATTTTTTTGAAATGATTGAACACTATTGTGATGTGGTTAAAATTAATGAAACACTAAAATTTTGATTAACTGAGAATGAATATGAGTAGATGTGTGCACTTTCCTAGCAGTGACCTGATACAGCTTATTATCCACTTCTAACACTCCTTTCACTGTGTCTGTGCAATTTAGTTTTCCATTTAATCAGCTCTATATAGAATTTTCTAGTAGTAAAATGGTGATAAAAAATAACTTAAAAACAACTGTCGAAAAGATTTTTCATTAAAAAAAATTGCTTTAATGACAAATTGTTTGGGTAGGCAGATTTACATATACAAATCAATTATACATTTTTTGAACTATAATAATAATAATAATAATTTAATTCACATGAATTACTTTACTATAAGCTGATAATAAAGACCCAAATAATAAGGTGTTTAAACATAGAATTAAAGTTAGTTTCATAAAAATTATTGAAAATGAATCCTAAATTTTAAATTTTAATTTTAATGAAACTATATACTCGTCATTGGAATAAAAAGTAAACAAACTGTTTAACAATGTTAACTGTGAAAACATTTTTAAAAACCCAAGTTCCATTTAAACGTGTTGAAAAATTGATCTGATGAGATTTCCGCAAGAAAATGTCGCTTGATTACATTTCTACATAAGCTAAATATGGTTGAGTAATTGATCGATCACGAGCACAATGCCACTTGCAGGTCTTGTGACTCGATATAACATGTGACTAACTTGTAAAGGGGGTCACTCAAAAACCCTTTTTCTTCCAGTTTATACATTCCTACATATCGGATCGCTAATAATTTGTCTTTTCCGAACCGCACATATTGGAAAAATTTTAAGACACTTTCAAACCCCGGCCTTTTCATAGAGGAATTTGTAAATCAAAATATTAATATGAACTGAACGCCACACCCGCGAAAAAATTAAATAAAAGAAAACAATTAATAAGCAATAAAAAATATAAAATTATTATTATTATGTATTTTTACCCCTATTCATGAACCCACATTTCCTACCAAAAACTTAAGTCGAACATATTTTACAAGTCAGAAAAATAAGAGAAACACTTCTCCCAACAAAACAAAACAATCACATTTACAACATTAATTAGCTTATAAACAAAATATGAGGGAGAAACATTGGATTTTTCGGCTCGCCATAAGCAGCCTTACCAATCAATAAGTTTTGCCAAAAACTTACCACTGAAAATAATTGCTGAAGCAGCGCCCATAACTCCAAAGAAGGGTGCGTAAACTGGTTCGTTACTTGTTGCCATTTTGTTTGTGCTTTATCTACCTTTTAATTTTAATGAGAGTATTTAAATATTCACTGCTACAGAAAAATCTTTCAAAAAACCCCTAAGCACTTTACAGCGAAAAAAATACTCGGCTTCTGGCCCACTGTCAAATATGGCCTACAGTAGAAAGGGTCATGTGATAGACGGGAAAATCGCAGGTGCAGTGACGATATAAAACGTTTTGGGATTGGCTGCAATTTATCGAGAGCTACGTTTTCCACGAATCAAATGCTTCGTAACATTGATCCGGTGACGTAAGCACAGAATTCAAGGGTTTGTCTATTGGGTTTTGCTTATAAAACCTCGAGGTTGATAAATGGCATATGTTCAGATTAAAGATGATGTGCAGTTGCCTTTAAAAATTTTAATTGAAGAATTTGTCACTTCCTATCCATGAATTATTTGTAATATTGTACACTTATTGATAATATATATTGGCTTTCATTAAAAAAATGCTCTGTCTGAGCGGCGCTTCCTTCAAATACATCTCGGTTTTTTTATCTTAAATACTAAAAAATAATTTTCTATTAAATTCGATAATCTCGGCGTAAAGTATTCTAAAATTATCGAATAACGTCAAAAATTGTGTCGGAGAGATAAAGTAACAGGGTAAAAAATATGAACTAATTTAAATGATAGAATCCGTACTTTAGGAAGGCAAGTACGACTTCTTGATTGTGATTAATAGTTAAATATTTTTTATAGCGGAGTTTTCTTGTTTTATAATGTCTAAGGATATTAAACATTTTGTCGCCTGTCATTTGGACACTCCAAAGTTAAAATTCAGAATAAAGCTGTAAAATATTCGAAATTCAGCCCTTTTAAACAATCATGTCATTTCAAATAATCTAAACTTGAAAGAGCAGAAATTTAGTCTCTGTTTTTCATTTTAATCAATATGACTCTATGGTGTTTATAGTCATGATTATGACGTATGCAGGCTTTCAAAGTTCATTTTTATGTCATCTTCAGAACTCCAACAAATTTTCCAAATAAATAGTGGGTGAAATGCTAACTAAAAGTTCCGTTGTGTTTTATGTCAACCTTATGAAAAGTTATCGCGCAACGAAGAGAAATCGAACTGTGTTGACGAATGACAACTATCGTTTCAGAATTTATTTAGCAATGGTTAACGGAAAAAGGGAATATACTAAGTTGGTATTATCAGAAAATTTGAAGTTGAACACTGAATCCCCGGTGTCGCTGGGTTTAGGAACAGATTTCGTTCCAAAAATAAACATTGAAGGATCTAGGCGATTAGCTGTGCTTTTAGAATACATGAATGCAAAGGAGAAACATATAAGGAATTTCATAGATTTATATATGAGTTTTGGTTTTGATGTTCTTCAGGTTCATCTGAAACCTTGGCAACTACTGTGGCCCACAACAGGGAGTCAGGTTTGTACATTATGTGCATCACCATATTTAAAATAAGGCTGGTTTTAAAACCAGCCTGGTACCACATTTCTGTGGTAACATTATATCATAGTACTGTGTGACATTAGCTTATAAAGATTTGACAGGTACTTTCTTATAAATCAGATCCAAATATTTTTGTAGTACATTGAAACTGGTATGTTTCAACTTGACTGTACAGACAGAAAAATTTACCCCTTTAATGTAAAATTTTATATAAGAGTAGTGGAAAATAATTAGTAAATTTAAATTATTGTGTTGTAAAACTGGCCTTTATTAAGGACATTATATAGCAATAACATTATACAGTAATAGTAATTTATAATAATAAATTTTAGTAATGAATTATATACTTATTAGTCACACTTCCAATGTTACTAAGAACTGTAAATGCTTAATAGAACTCAAACGAAAATTTACTTTCAGACTATCTTTTAAAACAAAATAATTGCACAATCAAAAATAATCTTGAATTCAATTACAGTGTTGCTTGTGTATAATTTTTTAAAACAAATTCCTTTATTTACAGATTGTTGCAAAACATGTAGCTGATTTCTTGGCAAAAAATGAGTGTTTTTCTTCTTTAATAATACATGGTTTTTCAGTGGGAGCTTACTTGTGGGGAGAAATTGTTGTTCATTTTCCAAAAAATCTGGCCCTTTATCAGCCAGTAATTGACAAGATAAAATGTAAAATATTTGATAGTGCTGTAGATGTAAATGAAATACCAAATGGCTTCCCTCAAGCTGTGTTTCCAAATAACCCAATTTTGAAATCTACTTTTGAGAAGTATTTAAGGTGAGACAAGGTATAAGTATAATCTTAAAATTAAATGTATTCAGATTAATATGTCAAAACATTTTGTATTCAAAAACTTTTGGTTGTTCTTTTTGAATTCACTGGTAGGTGTAATGGTTGTTTAAATTAAAATGCATCAGATAAAGGAAAATACCCATATGACCAATAATGAATTCATTAGTGTTAATTAACATTTTTTACTTTCACTTATAAAGTAAAAATTGTAATGATTTTCATATCATAAATTGTATATAAATTTTAAAATGGGAATAACTGCTAAGCTTTTAAATGTTAATTTGAATGTTCTACGTCGGGGATGGCGAACCTATGGCACACGAGCCACGAGTGGCACGTTTGAAAATTTTGATGGCACGCACAAAAACAATATTATTTTATTTAATGAATTATCTTTTTTGACAGAAGTACATTAAAAAATTGTAATCCACACTTAATTTATAATTTATGATATAAATTTCTAGTACTGAATACCTATCTTAGTACGTTAACTACAACTGTCAAATTATATATTTTAGTATTAAAATATTGCATGGGTTCTCTCAAAGTATATAAAGATGTGTACTAGATAAAATTATTTAAAGAATAGTAATAGCTAATATTTGCAGTGAAATTTTATTGCGGCACGTCACCGATTAAAAAAAAAATTTTTATTACTTTATGGCACGGACATCAAAAAAGGTTCGCCATCTCTGTTCTGAGTGATGGGGAGGTCTGTGGTGGAGGGGTTAAGTTATAGTTGCTAGTTCAGATTCTCTTTCTGTTCCTGTTGTACCCATTAAGAGTGAAAAGTGGGATTAAAACTCAGCTGTAACTATAATATTCTAAGTTACTGCAAGATTTCCTACCTTTTACTACCTTTAAAAAATTTATGTTTGGTTTTAAACCTTTTTATTAATTAATCTATTGGAGCTTATGAGGTTTCCAGATGACCCGTCCGCGAAGACAAAAGAAGTCCTCGGCTCTGCGTCGTAGTGACTCGTCGATGTTTTTATGATCTAGTTCCTGGAGTGAGTGTTCGACTTGCAAGGAAAGGAGAAGTAGACGTTATTCTGTTCTTCTTTTCCTTGGTTGTCCTTGTTGAGCTCTTCATCGTCTTCCTTGATTTCCAAGACTTTGCGGCAGAATTTTTGCAGGCTCTGCCATTTGTCCCAAGATTCTTCGATGATTTTGTCCATGTTGAGATCCGGAAGTTTTTCCTGAGTTCCATCCTTTCTAGGGTCCATGTTGGGCATCTCTTGAGAGTGTGATCTGCGGTGTCCTCTTCTTCCTTGCAGTAATCGCAGATCGGCGTATCTCTTCGTTGGTTTTAAACCTATATTAATATGAAACTGGATGAAAAATTTTAAGCATGATAATCAAGATTTATAATAATAGTTTAAATGTGGTATTTTCTCCGGATCGCAGTATTTTTATTATTATTATTAAATGAAAATTATTTCAGCATTAAAAAACTCATCTTAGTTCTAACTGAAAATCATGTCTGGCATTATAGATTTGCTTCTACCTACCGTTTATTTTCAATTATCATTTTTTCTTAAAGTTAAATATTTTTTTGTACACCCATAAGAAATGTAATTATTTTGCCATACATTCGCAACTAAAATGTCTCACCAAAATTATGCATCATTGATTGTTATTTTATCATGCATTATTTATTTTATGCATTTATTTACCATTTATTAATTACACATTATTCAGTTCGGTACACTTTTCCTGTTCATTTAAAAATTGTTTAAACAGGCGTTTTTTTGGTTTTGTTTTGTTTTGTTTTTTTTAATTTTGATCCCATTTACAAAACGGGGTGAAAGCTGGCCCTTTTTTATTGCAAGATGTAGATGGTTAACTGTGGCGACACCCTTGAACACTACCATTGTTTGTTTGATTTTTAAATTTTCGCGGCTACTAACTTTAGTTCTGTTGATGACCTAGGATTTCATGAACCTTATTAGTAGTGAACTGAAAATTTTTAGCGTTTTAGTGATTCGTACACGAGTTATTTTATTTATACATAATTTTTTTTGATAATCTTAATGATATCTTTTGATAATCTTAATGTGATCATCGTTGCTTATAGGTGCCATATGAGGTTTTTTTACGAGGAATCAACCAAGCACTACTATGCCGCGAGAAAGGAGTTTTCAGGTGGAGTTGTCAAATGTCCTACTCTTATGATTACTTCGACGACAGATCCATTAAGTAGCGTCGCTACTAACGAAGCTGTTCGGCAGGAGCTTGGATCTTTAAATCTAAAAGTAAGAATTGTTGAGGTTAAGGCATTCTTATGAAATAGGCTTTTGTGGTCATTGGAAGTGGAAGATCAGTTCGTAAATCAGGGGCTGTTGCTCTGCCTCACAGGTTTTGAACCATATAAATCGTGCACCACACCTCATCAATGTTAAATGTTATGAAATAAAACTGGTCGTTTAAGTATTCCTTTACTAAGGGGGCAAGGCGTTTAACCTGTTAACTGGGTATGACGAAATATTTCGTCGTACATAAAAACCTACTGCAATGGGCATGACGAAATTTTTCGTCAAGGAAATTAATCGTAATATATTGAGCATTTTCTACAAAATATGGCTAAAACTTATTTTGAGAAAGAAAACATTGTTGAGATGATCGAAAGTGACGATGAAATATTACCTGGGAGGGCAAATAAGCGTTGTCGAATTATAAGCAGCAGTAGCAGCTCAGAAGAAAGTGATAAGGACTATTTTTCGAACCCCAAAAAGTACCCATTCTGAAACGATTTGAGCAATAGCTAATTCCCCGGTTAACAGGTTAAGAAGATATGATATATAATCAGGCCTTCCAAACTTGTGACCCCACTTATTACCCCGCAACTTACGAATACATCTTCCACAAGTAAAGGCAGTATCTGCTGTTGAATCTGATTTGAAAGACATAAATTTATTTTTTCATTAATGCCCTTTTTTCTTTTCTTTTGTTTAGTGTTTTTTGAAGGTTTTCGACGGCTCTCAACATGTCGCACACTTTAAAAAACACAGAGAATCTTATATTCGAGAAATCGAAGGAATATTTTCTAAAGTTGGCATCATTGATCAGCAAAGACTAAATAGTAAACTTTAAATAGTCGCAAAATAACATGCGTATAGTAAGAATACATAAATAGTTGAAGAAAAGATGGTATTTACATATGACTTTTAAAGATGAACCGAAGACGAGATGTCCTCTCGACAATAACTGGAAACTTTTTGTAATTTCAGAGCAGTTTGCGAATGAACAATAAATATTGCAAAAGATTGAACTTATCAAAAATCAACTGTTGGTCACCATTTGAGGAAATTTCATTTCAGCTCCAAGTCCGAAAGTTTTGGATATGGGCACTTCATTTTCGAGGATGATACTTAAATCAATGTACACAAATCTATGGTTATAAGCATGTATTATTTGACAAAAACCAATTTAAAAAAAATACAACTATGTATATATATAATGAGCTCTATAATATCGTTCACCAAAGGTAACGATACGTTGAGGATTACCATTATTAGCAAGTTCGGAGGTAAGCATTCATTATTATGTATAGTGAGATTGGTTAGGTGTAGATTATTATGAGCTTCTGAAATCAAATTGTAAAAACGAAAATACCATTTTTACTAGAAATACATTTATTGATAAATAAGTTATTGTTTACATGACACTTTTCATTCAAAAATGACTCACGGACTCACTGACTGACCGATTGACTGAATGATCGACTGACTGACTGACCACCCGGCAAAGTGCGATCTCTTTTATATATCTACGGATAAGCTAAGAATAGTCTCGAAGCTTCCGGAAACTAGTACTCGAACTTTCTTGAATTTTATGGAAGCTTCTCTTCCCATAAGCTTTACATGAGAGAAAGTTCTCGTAGTTTCCGAACGCTTCGAGACTCGTCTAAGTTCTTCCTTTCTGTCCTGCACCGCATTTCTTTTGTTTACTTTTTGTCTTTGTTTTCTTTTGATTCAATAATATTGTGAGCGGCTTAGGACGCTACACAAATTTTACCATGGCGAAGGACATTGCTGAAAAAGCTAAACTGCACGGAAACATCTAGCACTAGTTTGACGAAAAATGCTTTTCAAAGCAGTGCACCTTTTATTCTTTGCACTAAAAATTCTGCCCATCAGTGGACCCTTCCCCTGTGTTCCTCATTCAACAGTAATTTATTCTCCATTTCTTTTAGGTACTTTGCTCTTCGATTGTCTCATTTAATCAGGAAGCTCGGTGCCACTGCACAACACACAGGCAGGCTATTTCTCTTTTTGTACCTTTAGAGCTTTGTTATGTATAAGTATCTATTCTAGCTTTGCTTCGGGTTTTTTGTATACTTTTTTTCATTAGTTCTTTTTAACATATTTTCTACAGTTCTTTCCTTTCATTTTTAAAAAATAGTTAGTAATCTACCATTGGCTTGTGGTTCCTTCAAAAGTTTCTTTGTCTTTTTTTATGTTCGGATCCTCACACTCACGGGGGTGGTGTGCTTTAAGGTCATTCACTGTAAGGAATCGTGCTTGTGGTTCCGTAGAAAGATCGCTGATTGAATCGGCCATGTACATATCTAGGACAGAGACGACGTGATAATATGGTATAATGTGTTCAGACGCAGGTGGTAACTAATTGTGCGTCCACTTGAATAAACCAGGTTTTAAAATTTTTACAACTTAATGGCGAAATTTTAATTACTATGCGATTAACGAATGCAAAGGACGCTCGGAGATTCTTGAATCTCTTCTTCTGATTTCTTTGGATTTCTTGAAGAAAGAAAGAAAGACAGAAAGAGAGGAAACGACTTCTTCAGTTCAGTGTCTACCCTGACGATGTCCACAGCTGCCGAAGTGGGCAAAACTTTAGTTTCCGGTAACAATAAGACGTGGTGTAAAATCCTAGTTTTCAACGTAATTTGTTTTAAGTTCGACTGTTGCGGAAGCCTTACTTCAGTAACATTTTTACTTAATAGTTTATTTAGCTATTTCATTAAAGCATTTAACATGAACACTAAAGCCAAACTGGTCATCTCCGAGCGTCCTTTGCATTCGTTAATCGCATAGCAATTAAAATTTCGCCATTAAGTTGTAAAAATTGCCGAAGTGGACAAAACTAGTTTCCGGTAACAATAAGACGTGTTGTAAAATCCTAGTTTTCAGCGTAATTTGTTTTAAGTAAAAATGTTATTTAACAAAAACTAGCGGGAAGTCAGAAATACAGTAAAAGCTCTTTATTCGGGGGGTATATGTTCTATGCCGCGAATACAGAAACCGTGAATACAGAATGTTAATTTATATGGGATTCCTAGGTGACAAAATAAAAAAATCAATTTAATTGAAGTTTTTGAACATTTTGATTAATTATCTTAAGGCCTAGGCAATAGTTTGAAGAATTTTGTAATTACCTCTTGCTTGGCAGTTTTTAAAAGCTCCTTCAATTCAAACTGATATGCAGCAGTCGCATTAGCAATTTGCCTCTTAAAAATGACTTCGTTCCATAGACGGATCAAGCTCCTTTGCCATTTATAAACCTTCACAAGATTTTTCAAATTAAATGTCATGTTTCCAGTGCTTGTTGAAGCCTCTTCAGTGCGTTGTGAATTTAACATTTCCTCCAAGTCGGCTTCAGTCAAATCTTCATCTTGTGATTCAAAGAATTCCTGAATGTCACCTGATTCTATCTGTTCGAACCCAACTCGTCCTATTCCATTCGCGATTTCGGCTATGTTTGCAAAGTTTGAACTTGCTCAGATTCTTCGTCATTTTCTGCAGTCAGAGCAGGCCACAGTTTTTTCCAGCATGATTTCAGTGAATGTGGCTTCAGTTCTTCCAATGATTCTTTTATGTTTACCATCAGGATTCATTCCATACTATCCAATATGATTTTGAAGGTTCATGTAATGTAATACAGCTTAAAGACCTGGACTCTTCCTTCGTCCGTAAGTTAAAGCAAAGCCGTCGTGTTGGGAGGTAAAAATGTCACTTTTATATCTGGATGCATAGTTCGCGAGGGTGACCTGGTGCATTGTTCAAAACTAGACGTGATTTAAAGTCTAAATTCTGTTTTTGTTTTTAAAATAAGTTTCAACTTCAGAAACGAAGCAATTATGGAACCAGTCACAAAAAATAGCGCTAGTAGCCCACGGTTTTTTATTAAAACGCCAAAACTGTCAGGTTGTCCTGGTTTTGATTTTCTAAAGCTCGAGGATTAAACGATCTGTAAGGCATCAGTGGCTTAATGACACAATATCCAGATGCATTAGAACATAGCAACTCTTATCTTTTACTGCCTTAAATCCAGGAGCAGACTTTTGGCTTTTAGAAATGAATGTTTTGTTTGGCATTCTCTTCCGAAATAGAGCAGTTTCATCTGTACAAAATACTTGCTCGGGTTTGTATCCTCCATCATTTACTAGGTTTGCAAATTCTGGACGTCTTTCTGCTGCAGCAGTGCCTGCAGATGCTGCTTCTTCAACGATTTTAATGTCATGCAATGATTATCTCACCTTAAATTTATTCAACCAACCTTCGGATGCTTGAAATCCTCCATCTGTACATTCACCACTACAACTACCGTCAGGTTCTTTAAAATAAGCGCAAAGACACTTTGCCTTCTCGCGGACCAATGGACCACCAAGGGGCACCCTTTTTGGCTTGCGGTCTTCAATCCATAATGACAACGCCACTTCCATTTTTTCTATTGCTGGATCACTAACAATTTTTGCTGACAGTGAAGTTGGAGCTACAGACGACCTTATTTTATCTTCGAATTTTATAATCCATCGCACAGTTGATTTGTTGACATTGAATGAGCGTGATATGGATACAAATGACTCTCCAAGGCGTAAACGATCAAGCATTTCTATTTTCACTTTAAGCGGTAACACAGATTTTTTTCGTGTTTAAACTCTTTTCTCATTTTTTTTTTTTTTTAGTTCACATTATAAATTAGAAAAAGAGCGGTAGAGACGTGTTACTCGATCACAATTTTTGTAACTAAAATGTAAGACGAAACAATAAAACACACAAAGCGGCTTTTACCATTGGTGAACGGAACAGCAACATTTAAAAATATACTTTATTCATTGAGCAATAAGTATACTTTCATTCTGTTTGTTTACATTCTCAAAAACACCGATCGCGGCGAAGACGGCTTATGTCAAAGTCCTCGCGATATCAATTAACAACATACTTCAAGCAAAGTTGTAATATCTATTTTGCTTTTTTATTAGTCCATTTGACGGCATTGGATATTGGGTTAGATACCTATTGGAATCTGTCGGTACTAGGTGGTGAATTTGTTGAAATAAAGACACCCTCGAATACCGAACTAAGAAATAAATTATTTTGAGATGAACATATTTACAAAAAGAATTAAAATTCGCGAGACCGTTCTGAATCCTTTGAGCTAAATGTTGGTGCCGAACTGACTGACTAAATCAGTTCGGAGATCTATTTATATGGTCGCTGTTTCTGGAGGCTTCGATGACCTAAGTGCAGGATTCATCGCTTCTCACAGACTGTCGGGGACAAGTCAAATCGTGTCTCAACTTGTCTGACTCCCAACCCTGCGTCGACTTGTTTCGTGCGTTTCATTTTGTGTCGTTTGATCGCCACAGAATCTTTTAATTATTATGTATGTATGTACTTATTAGAGATGCGAATATAGAAACCGAGTCGCATTTTTTTAATCCGCAAATAGTAAAGACGCGAATAAGGAGCTTTTACTGTATAATGTTCAAGTTCCAGACTAAGCAGTTATAGTCGCGAGTTCATATTTTCCCGTATCCTGTTATGCCCATAAAAAGGAGTGAATAATGAAATAAAAACTCAACTGTAATTGTATCTATAATTAACAAAAACTAGTTGAACCTGCACAGGACCTAAACACAAACTGAAGAAAAAATGAAACTAAAAAATAACTCTACTTTTGTTTCATTGAGTCCACAATAAATTTTGAGCAATTACCACAAAATCACCGCAATATATATTTCCCCGATTAATCACTTTTGTTGTAACATATATTATGTATGTAGGGCCGTAGTTACGGTTGTTGTTTTTTGCCAGAGGCAAAACTCTCCAGCAAAAAAAAACTGATCCGCAAATTACATAAAAATATACTGTATTTCATAAATTTCTTATGTAAACAAACCTATGATTTCCGATTATATTTTTGTTTTTTGTTTCTCTTGTATTTTTTTTGACTTATATTTTCCTCTTCATTAAATACTTTTCCTTCCAATATCATTTTTTTTCTTTCATTAATTTTCTTTTTCTCGTAAAAATCGTTTTCATCTAATTTCATTTCTGCTTCTCTTTTCATGACTTTAACTTGAGTAAGGATTCGGACGATATCTCGGTCTGAAAAAATTTCACGTTAAATTTATTTAAAAATTTTTTTACAATTATTAATCAAATTTTTAATATTAGTATTATATTTTGAACTATTACCGTCATTTTTTAAACTGACGTGTCCGTATGCAAGTCACGTCAATTGTATTTCGTTCAAAGTTTGACTTTTTTCATAACCAGGGTAATAGTCCATTAAATAATAATAGTAACGACATAATCAATACTTTTTAAATAAAAATTAAGGGTGAAAAATTTGTTCTTACCATTTATTGAGTATTCTTTTAGTTTGGTATTTGTCATTTCTTCGATTGCATGGATGAGTCGCACGTCAGTAGGCGTTACTAAAGAAATAGATGTGCCCGCTCTTCCTGCCCTGGCTGTTCTACCTACTCGGTGAATATAATCTTTAGGTACATTTGGAATAGAATGATTTACGACCAGTTCAACAGTTGGAATATCCAAACCTACATTTACAAATAACATTAAGGCATAACATCAACTACTTACAATAATTATTTTTAAATTTTAGTAAACATTTAAAAAAATTAGTTATTTTGTGAAATATGTTTAAAAATTAAATATCAGTAAAATTTTTAAACGATTAAAATTGGACATTTTATTTTTATTTTTAATACCTTCTTATATTTTATATGATATTCAAAGAGGGTTATCATACTTTCGAGATGTTTTTAAAAAAAGTTTCTTGGAGGATAAATTTTTCTTTTTTTCGCACGAACAATATAATGAGTATAGTAAGAAACCCTTTACTAGGTGTTTGTTGTGTCAGCTCAGAATTATAAAAAAAAACTAATGTGTCTAAAACAATTTTTTATGGACCAGATAAGAGCAATAGATGAGTAAACGGTCGCATATAGTGAGACGTACCTCTACTAGCTACATCCGTGGCTATCAGTGTTTTAACAACATTTGACCTAAACCTCGCAAGAGCTGCCAATCTTTCTTTTTGTTTGATCATTGCATGGAGAGCGACATTTTCGAAACCAGCTTCATTTAAAACCATTGAAAGAAGTTGACAATTCCTGAAAAGAAATAAAAGAAACTGAGTGGGTAATAGAAGTGGCCTGTAGTAAAATTTTGAATACATGGACCGTTATTTTGAAGGCAATGCAGATCTGTTCTTATTGTTTCGAGAAAAAACATATTTGCACGTTGGTTTTTAGTCTAAATATAAAGCGATGTAAAAACCAGTGATCAATTTTTTATCAATATTTCATATTTTTACCCAGTAAATTATGTATTAGTATAATATGTATAGTAAAAATATCATATTTTTATCCTTTTTTTTGAATTGCGTTTTGTAGACTGGTATTGAAACGAAACTTTTTTGTTTTCAAGTGAATTTATTATTATTTTTTTGTTAATTTACTTTTCTTACATTATATTAAAATTGTGGCCCGAGTACAATTCTTTATCTAACCATTCCAGTTAAGCCCATGGTATTTGGAATATACCACTTTCCATATTCAAGCGCCCCACCAAATCTTTCAAAGTAAAGGAATCATTGGCATTTCTTAATAACATCTAATTACAAATAAAATATTACAATAATCAATCATAATTTATGAATTATATCTAGTTTACATGACCCTTTCATGAATAAAATTTCAAAACAGTTAGTTGACTTACTTGCAAGTATCAGTAAAAATAATGGCACTTCCCTGTTCGTTTGTTTCTCTATATAATCGTAACAATTCCACAAGATAGGCATCCTTTACGTGACCTGGACACAACACGTAAAACTGCTGCAACTTATCTACAGTTCCGCTTTCTGAAGGATCTACGTACACAAACACCTAGAAATTTTTATTATACGATGTTATTTAATTCTTTAACAAAAATTTAGAAGTGTAACTCATTGACTGATCCCTAGAAACTCTAGAAACTACGTCAGCAAACCCGTCGAAACGAATAAATACAACATTCAATCATTTGCCTTACAGTATGTACTTGTGTTCTGCTCGGATGTAGTAAAAATCTTAAAACTATTCTTTGCTCATGGGCGTAGCTCACATCAGCACAGGGAGTGCTATGAAAATATTAATATTTTACACTCAACACTCGCCTGGGATGCTTATTGCAGACTGGAAAGTGCTGAACCTATTGTACATTTCCGACCAATAGCATATGTTCGTTTTAAAAAAAAAGAGAATAATTTAATAATAATAATATAATAATAATAATAAGTTTTGGAAGAATAGAAAAATTTTATTTGACCATACAACCCGGATAGAAATGTAACAAAATACTTGCGTCTTTAACAAATTTATTACAAGCGGCCTAAAAATGTCGGAATGAACACGCACTTTTTCACTGGGGGGACAGGATTAAAACACTTCGAAAACGCGCCAAACGTTTTGCCAGTGTACAGCTGTTAGCATCTACTCTTGAATCTGTGACCGTTTTTATGCAGTTTATGATAAAATGGGAAAATGTCCATATAATACATGTTTCTTACTATTGATAATGACCGGAAAAGCTTCAATAGAAACTTTTTCGAACTTCTTATGTGTAGTTACAGTAAAATCTTAGCATTAATAAATGAACCACCGCCTTTTAAAATTTTTACCCTTACACTGCCTTTTATGGCCAGTTGCAATCTGCTACAGTAAAGAACGGCTTTACTCATTCAAACAATATATTTTAATATAATTTTTACAGTAAAGTACTAAGAATTTCATAATAATATATTGCTTTTCGTGAAATGTTCTTCTATTGCAACAGAATAATTTTAAAAGAACTTCTACAATAATCATTTTCAGATTCTAGTTCTATAAAAACGAAATTTCATACCGAAAAAACTGCATTTTTAAATTTTATTACTCGTATTTTTCTCAGTTCAGTTGACATTCGGCTATATATACAACAAATAAACTAGCTTTATTGGTGTTTCAGTCGTTACAATCCAAAACCGGTACGAAAGGCATGCAATCATCTAACAACACAGGTAATTTCCCATTTCAGCCGAATTTCAGGCATCAGAATGCTCAAAAAATGTCAGAGTAAACACAAGTTACTTAGTGAAACAAGCTTGACAAAAAGTCCGTCTTACAAACAAAGTGGACCGGGGTCAAGTCTAAAAAAAAAATTGGATTTTAACAATACCACTTTAGGTTTCAAAGATAAAACTGTTCAATTTTTATTCCCAAACAACCAAAAATTGGTAATTTGTGAAAAACAAAATACAGACAGAACAATAAAAAACTACCAATTACACCACAGAAAAATTTGATGCTCGAAAAATTGTAAGAGAGAATTATGCGAAAGATTTTGAACAAACAATGAACTACTTTGAAATTAACACGAGTGATAAAGAAAAGATTTTTTCGGATCCTGAAGTTAGGAAAAATCACAACCCAAGCTTGATATCAATAAGAAGATTTAATCAATGTATTCGAGAGATGACGGTAAAACCGTGCTTTCAAATGAATACACGCGAAAGTTCATTTAGATTACTTACTGGATCCGTCGAAAATATTTTAGTTTGGTCAAAGGTAAAGAAAGGTCTTCAAATGTTATTTGAAGTGACAACGATTTTGGAGGACACCCAAGAAGGGAAGTGGAAATGGGAAAAGATCTTACTGTTGACTGACTCAAAAACAAGTTCCAAACTGCCAGTACACTACTACGAAATCGATAGAAAACTTCCGAACCTTCAAGCCAAATCAGCCATAACTTGCGTCGGAAAATTTGTGACAGGGAACCGCCTTCAGGCATACAAAGTAAAACAGTCCTCTGAAAACGAGAGAAATGATTGCCAACGTTTAGCTTTTATTTGTAACCGAACTGCGGAAGAGATGACCATATGGAATGAAACAAAAAATAGGACACAATTCTGAACAGTCTTGAACAAGTTCTCTAAATTATTATAAATTCAAAGTTAGAATCAAAAAGAATATTGAAATATGCAAATTATATTTTACTACTCCCTTTTACCTTTCTCTTTTAAGCAAATTCATTTGGAAATTTTAGCTAGAACTCAACAAAAATAATCTACCTTATTTGAAGTTATTTCCCGAACTTGTTCCAAGGTATCTGTTAGGGTAGCACTAAAAAGCAGTGTCTGTTTTTTAGTTGGCAACACCTTAAAAATAGTTTTTATCTGTAATGAACAAAAAAACAAAAAGTTACAGATTATAAGTTTCTTAAATTTTAAAACAAATTTACAATTTTACAAATTTATTAAATTTGTAACAAAAAATTTTAATATAACTAATAAATATACATTGTTTTCATTAGAACAAATTTAAGGCAGAGGAGAGGAATTTCATTTTCAAACCTTTTTGGGTTAAAGAAAATTTTAGGTCCTTATCTATTTCAAACTTATATAAAACAAAATGGCAAATTTGCTAAAAGGATGACTATCATGAATGAGTTACTGATCAAAAATGAGGGTACAGGAAAGTGATTAACACTTGAGACATTTGCACCACTGATAAAGATGCCATGACACTCATGTTATAAACGATATTTTTCTTTTTTACATGAAATAAAATTTGAATTTTATTTCAACAACAACAAAACATTTATTTTAAACAAGTTTTTGTAATCAGTGTCAAGTAATTACAAACAAGTTTTTCCAAAAAATTTAAATGTGCTCAACAAAACCTCTAACTATATAAAAGGGATCACAGCCCACAATCATTCTATGATCAGTGCTATTTTTTAAAACCAACAGCTAAGTACTTAAACAAGCAACAATTATTAAAAGCATATTAGTCATTAAAACAAGTGAGAAATTTTTTGAACTTATAATGAATACCTGTTCATCAAAATGTCCACCCAGCAGTCTATCAGCTTCATCCAATACCAAGAATTTTATTTTCCTTAGAGAAAAGTATTACAACTTTCTAGATGGGATCAATCAGGAGTTGATACAATAATATGTGGTTTTTGACAATTCCTGACCCTGGACAAACCATATCCATTCCACCAACCACTACAGCTAATTTTAAATTAATTTTTTCCCATATGCCAAAAATTGATCTGCTATTTGAAAAGCTAATTCTCTAGTTGGTGTTAACACCAAAGCAAATATTCCAAATGGTTCTTCACTAAGTTTTTCCAGTATTGGAGGCAAATGCTAATGTTTTCCACTACCAGTTTTTGCACAACCAATACAATATCTCCTTCTAAAATTTTGGAATGTTAGCTTGAATCGAAGTGGGCACTGTTAAGCCTAGAGAAAATACAATTTAATACACGGTTAAGAAACGCTTATTTTAGTTGTTGGTTGTTTATTGGTGTGTATGTATAAACATCAAATTCAAGATATTTCATATATCTAATTTTAAAAATATAGCAAATCCAACCTATGATTTTAACCTAAAACTAAACTTGGCAATTAAAATTTAGGAAAGATGTCTTTTTGAATCAAAATTCAACAACCGGCTTTCTTTTTATTATTATTTACCAAATGTCTTGCATTGTTTCACTATCCATTTGCTCAGTTTCAGCCCATCAAAAGTTTGTTTCATTTTGTTCAACCAACGTTTTAAATAATATGAGACGTTATAACAAAGGATTGTAAAGTCATAGAGTGAAACGTACCTCTACTAGCTACATCCATTTTAGTGTTTTAACTTTTGACCTAAACCTCGCAAGAGCTAATTCTATTCTATTTGTTTTATCATTTCTCAGACGATGAAGTAGCCTTCAAATGTTTTTCAAAAGTTACAATTTAGTAAAAAATCAAGTGAATATTTGACTTCCTGTAGTAAAATAAATAGTGTTGGTTTCCGTTGAAGGCGTAAGATCGGTTCTTTTTGAAGTCAGAAAAAATTGATTAAAGTTTAGAAAAACCGGAAGAAAAGATCGGGTTAATGCAATTTTTATCAATATTTCATATTTTACCCAGTATTTTATTATTATATGTAAAAAAATTTTTTAGTTTTTGAATGCGTTTGTAGACTGAAATTGACTCAGAACATTTTTGTTATCAAGATTTATTATTATTTTTGATAATTTAAATTCTTACGGAGTATATTAAAATTGAGTTAATATTTTTATCTAACTCCATTGACAAAGTAATTTAAATAAAACTTTCATATTATTGTGCTTGAAAGTTAAGAAATAATTACATTTCTCAATTGGCATTTAATTCAAATATAAAATTAATCAATGCTGATGTTATATCTAGTTTAATGATCTTTCATGAATAAAATTTCAAGTTGAAACCAGTGGAAAGTTCAGTAAAAATAATGGCAAATCCTGTTCGTTTGTTTCTCTATATAATCGTAACAATTCCACAAGATAGGCATCCTTACGTGACCTGGACACAACACGTAAAACTGCTGCAACTTATCTACAGTTCCGCTTTCTGAAGGATCTTACACAAACACAAATTTTTATTATACGATTATTTAATTCTTTAACAAAATTTTGTTGAAATTCATTGACTGACAAAACTCTAGAAACACAAATCGAATAAATACAACATTCAATCATTTGCCTACAGTATGTACTTGTGTTCTGCTCAAAAATCTTAAACTATTCTTTGCTCATGGGCGTAGCTCACATCAGCAGTGCTATGAAAATATTAATATTTTACACTCAACACTCGCCTGGGATGCTTATTGCAGACTGGAAAGTGCTGAACCTATTGTACATTTCCGACCAATAGCATATGTTCGTTTAAAAAGAGAATATTTTTAATTGTAATAATAATAATAAGTTTTGGAAGAATAGAAAAATTTTATTTGACCATACAACCCGGATAGAAATGTAACAAAATACTTGCGTCTTTAACAAATTTATTACAAAGGCCTAAAAATGTCGGAATGAACACGCACTTTTTCACTGGGGGGACAGGATTAAAACACTTCGAAAACGCGCCAAACGTTTTGCCAATGTACAGCTGTTAGCATCTACTCTTGAATCTGTGACCGTTTTTATGCAGTTTATGATAAAATGGGAAAATGTCCATATAATACATGTTTCTTACTATTGATAATGACCGGAAAAGCTTCAATAGAAACTTTTTCGAACTTCTTATGTGTAGTTACAGTAAAATCTTAGCATTAATAAATGAACCACCGCCTTTTAAAATTTTTACCCTTACACTGCCTTTTATGGCCAGTTGCAATCTGCTACAGTAAAGAACGGCTTTACTCATTCAAACAATATATTTTAATATAATTTTTACAGTAAAGTACTAAGAATTTCATAATAATATATTGCTTTTCGTGAAATGTTCTTCTATTGCAACAGAATAATTTTAAAAGAACTTCTACAATAATCATTTTCAGATTCTAGTTCTATAAAACCGAAATTTCATACCGAAAAAACTGCATTTTTAAATTTTATTACTCGTATTTTTCTCAGTTCAGTTGACATTCGGCTATATATACAACAAATAAACTAGCTTTATTGGTGTTTCAGTCGTTACAATCCAAAACCGGTACGAAAGGCATGCAATCATCTAACAACACAGGTAATTTCCCATTTCAGCCGAATTTCAGGCATCAGAATGCTCAAAAATGTCAGAGTAAACACAAGTTACTTAGTGAAACAAGCTTGACAAAAAGTCCGTCTTACAAACAAAGTGGACCGGGGTCAAGTCTAAAAAAAAAATTGGATTTTAACAATACCACTTTAGGTTTCAAAGATAAAACTGTTCAATTTTTATTCCCAAACAACCAAAAATTGGTAATTTGTGAAAAACAAAATACAGACAGAACAATAAAACTACCAATTACACCACAGAAAAATTTGATGCTCGAAAAATTGTAAGAGAGAATTATGCAAGATTTTGAACAAACAATGAACTACTTTGAAATTAACACGAGTGATAAAGATTTTTCGGATCCTGAAGTTAGGAAAATCACAACCCAAGCTTATCAATAAGAAGATTTAATCAATGTATTCGAGAGATGACGGTAAAACCGTGCTTTCAAATGAATACACGCGAAAGTTCATTTAGATTACTTACTGGATCCGTCGAAAATATTTTAGTTTGGTCAAAGGTAAAGAAAGGTCTTCAAATGTTATTTGAAGTGACAGCGATTTGGAGGACACCCAAGAAGGAAGTGGAAATGGGAAAAGATCTTACTGTTGACTGACTCAAAACAAGTTCCAAACTGCCAGTACACTACTACGAAATCGATAGAAAACTTCCGAACCTTCAAGCCAAATCAGCCATAACTTGTGTCGGAAAATTTGTGACAGGAACCGCCTTCAGGCATAAAGTAAAACAGTCCTCTGAAAACGAGAGAAATGATTGCCAACGTTTAGCTTTTATTTGTAACCGAACTGCGGAAGAGATGACCATGTGGAATGAAACAAAAAATAGGACACAATTCTGAACAGTCTTGAACAAGTTCTCTAAATTATTATAAATTCAAAGTTAGAATCAAAAAGAATATTGAAATATGCAAATTATATTTTACTACTCCCTTTTACCTTTCTCTTTTAAGCAAATTCATTTGGAAATTTTAGCTAGAACTCAACAAAAATAATCTACCTTATTTGAAGTTATTTCCCGAACTTGTTCCAAGGTATCTGTTAGGGTAGCACTAAAAAGCAGTGTCTGTTTTTTAGTTGGCAACACCTTAAAAATAGTTTTTATCTGTAATGAACAAAAAAACAAAAAGTTACAGATTATAAGTTTCTTAAATTTTAAAACAAATTTACAATTTTACAAATTTATTAAATTTGTAACAAAAAATTTTAATATAACTAATAAATATACATTGTTTTCATTAGAACAAAATTTAAGGCAGAGGGAGAGGAATTAAATTTCATTTTCAAACCTTTTTTTTTGGGTTAAAGAAAATTTTAGGTCCTTATCTATTTCAAACTTATATAAAACAAAATGGCAAAATTTGCTAAAAGGATGACTATCATGAATGAGTTACTGATCAAAAATGAGGGTACAGGAAAGTGATTAACACTTGAGACATTTGCACCACTGATAAAGATGCCATGACACTCATGTTATAAACGATATTTTCCTTTTTTACATGAAATAAAATTTGAATTTTATTTCAACAACAACAAAACATTTATTTTAAACAAGTTTTTGTAATCAGTGTCAAGTAATTACAAACAAGTTTTTCAAAAATTTTGCTCAACAAAACCTCTAACTATATAAAAGGGATCACAGCCCACAATCATTCTATGATCAGTGCTATTTTTTAAAACCAACAGCTAAGTACTTAAACAAGCAACAATTATTAAAAGCATATTAGTCATTAAAACAAGTGAGAAATTTTTTGAACTTATAATGAATACCTGTTCATCAAAATGTCCACCCAGCAGTCTATCAGCTTCATCCAATACCAAGAATTTTATTTTCCTTAGAGAAAAAGTATTACAACTTTCTAGATGGTCAGCCAGACGACCAGGAGTTGATACAATAATATGTGGTTTTTTGGACAATTCCTGACCCTGGACAACCATATCCATTCCACCAACCACTACAGCTAATTTTAAATTAATTGTTTTCCCATATGCCAAAAATTGATCTGCTATTTGAAAAGCTAATTCTCTAGTTGGTGTTAACACCAAAGCAAATATTCCAAATGGTTCTTCACTAAGTTTTTCCAGTATTGGCAAGGCAAATGCTAATGTTTTTCCACTACCAGTTTTTGCACAACCAATACAATCATCTCCTTCTAAAATTTTTGGAATGCAGTTAGCTTGAATCGAAGTGGGCACTGTTAAGCCTAGAGAAAATACAATTTAATACACGGTTAAGAAAACGCTTATTTTAGTTGTTGGTTGTTTATTGGTGTGTATGTATAAACATCAAATTCAAGATAAGCCATATACATCTAATTTTAAAAAATATATAGCGAAATCCAACCTATCGTGATTTTAACCTAAAAACTAAACTTGGCAATTAAAATTTAAGGAAAGATGTCTCTTTTGGAATCAAAATTCAACAACCGGCTTTCTTTTTTTTATTATTATTTACCAAATGTCTTGCATTGCTTCACTATCCATTTGCTCAGTTTCAGCCCATCAAAAGTTTGTTTCATTTTGTTCAACCAACGTTTTAAATAAACACAATGCCGCGACGTTGCCTAATCAAAGGATTGTAAAGTACTGAAGCAGCTGAGTTGGAACTTTTGTCGTGGTTTATGGTTTAGTTTACATTTTGAAAGTCAGAAAACTTTGGAAACTTTTAAATATTGATTAACTTTTAACAAAGGGTAAGAATAATTGCATTATTAACTATTTGGTATTTTAGGCAATGGGAAATTTCTCACGTATATGAGAAGTATTCCTTCACACTGTAATTTCAAATTTATAAATTAGTATTAAAAATCAACGTTTGGGTGTTCAACGTTTTTTGTCTACTTTCTTTTTTTGTTTAAATCATAATAAATAGTGTTGAGTTTCCGTTGCAGGCTATATTGTAAAATGACGGGCTTTTACCTGTCTGTATTTCTTTTGTTGATTGGAAGCGTATCCTTGGCAATCCCAAAACCGGAAGAACGAAAAGATCGGGTTTTGCACAGGGTTAGTTAAAACTTCTTTTCTGCTTTTCAAAGGTTACCTTTTGTCTTAGTTCGGAAAATTTTACTTATTGAGTTTTTATAATATTAGGATTTGAGTGACAAGAAACATTACCAACATTCAGAACATAATTTGGAGTATGATCATGAAGCTTTCTTGGGAGAGGAGGCAAAGACCTTTGATCAGTTGACGCCAGAGGAAAGCAAACGGAGGCTCGGGTAACTTTAAAAGAATCTTAATAGCTTTGTGTAGCTCTGTGTGACAAAGCATTAATTTAAATTAAAAAGTTCAAAACATATTGTGCTTGATTGAGTTCAAGGAAACATTACTTAATAGTCATTTGATCAATTGGCTTTTAGATTAATTGTTGATAAAATTGATAAAGATGCTGATGGTTTTGTCTCACAAGACGAATTAAAATCATGGATAGAATACACCCAAAAAAAGTACATTCAAGACGATGTGGAGAACCAGTGGAAAGTTCATGTAACTCCTGATCAAAATAAACTACAGTGGGAGACTTACAAGAAGAACTTTTATGGATTTATGGAAGGTAAATTAATAATTAAAAATTTTTAATTTCGGAATCACATAAATAAATGAATATATATGAATCTCTGTAACAGAATGTGATATCTTTAAGGATAAGGTTAAATGTTGTATTTATTAAGTAGCAAAGAGTAAAGAACAATCATCATATGAGTGAAGCTTCAAAAAATAATTAAATTAAATACTGCAAAAGAAGTCAGCTAATATATAATTTTTTTTTGTTATTGTAAAATTTTAATTACTGGTGGGTGGATAAGAAGTATCAAGCCCCATGTAAAAACATATTTTATTTTTATATTATATAAAACCTTTTTTATTTCAGAAATTTAAATTTTGGTGAAATAAAATTTTTTTTCAAAATTTTATTGGTAGATTTCACCTGTTAAAAAGTTAATGTCTGCTTAAAGGTATCTTTTTAAGTTACAGCATTCTTAAAATTAACATTTATTAACCCTATTGGTTAATAAAATAATCAGTTTCTTTCTCTGATTGATTAACTTAGCTTTTTTCTCTCTAAATTTACTTCATACTCATACTTTTCTTTTAGCTGAAATTTTTTCCTGGTGAATCCTCTTTGGAATCTCCTATTAGAACAGTTGTTTTATTCAAGTTCGAATTGAGGTTTATTCTTATTTTTCAGTTTTTTACCCTTGAGTATCAAAGGATGCATCAACCATAACTTCTCTACTCAGGGGCTTTGACCCCTCAACCACAAGTACAAGTTGTTTTATTTAAAATAAATAAGTAAATAAATGTGAAGTTCAAAACATCAAATATCTGGTGGTTTAAAACCTATTTTCCCCCCTTTTTTTGGGTATAACAGGATGAGGGAGGAGGATTTGAACTCACAATCATTGTGTCCAAGCTGGAAACTTTGACAACTACACTACTCCTTCCACCAATACATCAAATACAGTTCAATGTCTTTATGATTGTTAAAATTTTTAGATATGGATCCCAAAGATCTAGACAGTGATAAAGATGGTTATTCTTATAATTATATGATCAGAAGGGACAGAAGGAGATGGAGCATTGCTGATGAAGATGGGGATGATGCTCTAACCAAAGATGAATTTGCTGGATTTTTACACCCTGAAGAAATGCCTCACATGAGAGATGTTGTAGTTCTTGAAACAATGGAGGATATTGACAAAGATAAAGATGGGAAAATTTCACTTCAAGAATACATAGGTCAGTTATTGAAACATGTTTCATTTAAAAATAATTGACTTTCTGGATTTTGTTTTACTTCACTGAATGAGAGGAGAAACTGAGTGCCTGAGAAGGTTATTTTGCTTCTTAAGCACAGTTTCTTTTTCATATTTTTTATTAAGTTATTATTACATTAAAAAAAAAGGAGCCCAAGAGGAGTTTGTGTTTATATGGATTATGTGGATTAAATGTTTGGATTATGTGTTCAAGCCCCAGAAAGTTAACTGTTTCTGAGAGGGACATAAAAATTAAAAGCTTTGAATCGAAACATTTTAAAGTGGGTTTTTAAATTACATACTTATATATTTACGTGCAAGAACACAAAAAACACCCATATACAAACATACCTGTATTGCGAACTTAAGACCTCTGATTTTACAATACTTTTTTTAGAACATGTGGGAACATCTACTAATGCTTTCTAAAAAAAATTTAATAAATTATGATGTAAAATTTAGGTGACGTATACAAAGGCGAGGACGGAGAACCTGAGCCAGACTGGGTGAAGAATGAAAGGGAGCAGTTTTCGACTTATCGAGACAAGAATAAAGATGGGTTTATGGATGAGGAAGAGGTCAAAAGTTGGATTGTTCCTCCGGATTTTGATCATGCCGAAGCTGAGGCAAGGCATTTAATTTACGAGTCTGATTCGGACTCCGACCAGAAATTAACAAAATCTGAGATTCTGGCAAAATACGATCTCTTTGTTGGATCACAAGCCACCGACTTTGGAGAAGCTTTGACACGTCACGATGAATTTTAAAGTGTCAAATTTTTGCCACTGACATCAGAGACGATCTTTGTTGTTGGTATATTTAGTTTAATCTTTATTGAACGTTTACTACAGCAGAATTTTATTCTATTTGAGAAAAAATTCAAGTACATTTGAATTTTTGTAGTTGTTAGTGTGGTCTTTAACCCTTGAAAACATTAGTTGGCAACAAGTTAGTCATCAGAGACAAAGAGTTTCTTCTGTCAAAATAAAAGGGCACTTCAACACAAAAGGTCTTTGAGAAACCACGGTTGGCTTATAAGCTCAAAAAAATGTGGAAAGGAGGTTTCAAAACACTTAAAAAAAGACTTTTAACGAAGGCTTTTAAATATGTAGGAAATCAGAAGTAAAGATAAATTATTGTTTCTTGTCATGTAAATATATTTGTTAATGTTGCTTTTTAAACACTAAATATCTCTTCAGTTAGCCAGTTCATTAAAAAATAAACACCGAAACTGCTCATGCTTCGAAGGAACTTTTTTTAAAAATTATTACTCTTTAAATCAAATACATGTATTTTAAGCATTCGAAAACATTTAATCCTCGGTGTTTAATGTTAGTAAATGGAGAAAAAAAGTACGATAGACTCATTGAGATGTAATTTTCTAACAGTAATTTTTAAACATATCAAAGACAGTTGTGACTGTGGGAAATTGTTAGCCATTAACGATCCATTCGGATTCTCAGTAATTTTCGAACGAATTGAACTGAAATTGAAATATAAATAAAAAATCATCTTTTCATAAGTGAAATTTATAACGAGATAACTGGAATAATATTGGATTTATAATTTTAAGTGAATATTTTATTGATCTTAAACCTATCATAAATACAATTGAATCAGTTTTGTTGGTTTCGTTTTTGTATCTGGAATGACGTGTTAATGTTGTTATTGAGTTCATACATTACAGCTTCTACATTAGACAGTATTCTCAGCAAATGATTTTTAATGATCTGGAATCATCTACTTCTAGGAATATTTCACAGACTTCAGTTTATTTTTAAATTGATTTTAAGCTTCACCTAAAATGCATAACTCCACGTTAGTCAAAATATTGAAAAAAAAATATTCATAGACATAAATTATTATATCTTATATATGAAGGAATTTCCTTACTTTAAGTGGTCAGTTTAGGACACTAGTTGTTTAAGAAAATCAACGTATATTAACAACGTATATTAATTTGTTAAAACGTATGTTAATCGTGCCAAACAACTAATATCAATCATTAAGTTAGTTTTGTGTAATTAGAATATACCAAGTCGTATCTTTACTATTTATAAAAAATTCGTGCTTAACCAAAGAACCTAGTATTGTTAAGAATTTACTAACAAAGTCATAAATTATACTTCAATTACAATTGTTAACTTTTGTGATGGTCTTTTTTTCAAAAAGTGAAACTGTTGTCGATAAATTTTCAATTTTCTGAGAAGTTTTATTTTGTTTTGGATATACATTCCGCAGATTTGTCCCTGTAATCCGACCCAAAATAATATTAAAAATATTATAGAAAGTGTATCATATCAGTTACTGTGCTTTCGTTCTTCAGGGATTGATTTGCTGTTTACCCTTGAAAGCAATTCCCTGTCACAAATTTTCCGACGCAAGTTATGGCTGATTTGGCTTGAAGGTTCGGAAGTTTTCTATCGATTTCGTAGTAGTGTACTGGCAGTTTGGAACTTGTTTTTGAGTCAGTCAACAGTAAGATCTTTTCCCATTTCCACTTCCCTTCTTGGGTGTCCTCCAAAATCGCTGTCACTTCAAATAACATTTGAAGACCTTTCTTTACCTTTGACCAAACTAAAATACATTGATTAAATCTTCTTATTGATATCAAGCTTGGGTTGTGAATTTTCCTAACTTCAGGATCCGAAAAAATCTTTTCTTTATCACTCGTGTTAATTTCAAAGTAGTTCACAATCTTTTACCGGACCTCCTTTGGGATTATTGAGGACACATTATGATGAAAATTCATGTTTTTAATCTTTACAAAGTTTTATCAATTGAATAAAACAAAAAAAAAGTTCATTGAATTATTTATGTTGTCTTACAAGGAAAAATCTATTTTAACATTTTTTTAATTGAATTGAAGATAATGTTAAACTTCAAGATCATAATGGGAGTCATTGACCAGTTTTTTGATAACAGAAATATGTTGATATGTTACAATCACACATCACAACATATAATGTTTTTTTGGACTACACCATGAAAGAGTATTTTTTTAAGGAGTATAAAGTTTTTATTCCTTTAAAATTTATTGTTCCTTTAATGATTGACTCTAGCTGCCCCATTCTCTTTGGCAGTGTAATAAACCATAAAGCCAAGGCCCTATATTAGGAATTTTCGTTTCGAAAAGGCTACCGACGAAAAAATAATATTTTGTCGAATCCGTCTAATAAATCCAATTGTTGTAAATATCTCTCCGATAATGTCGCGGAAACAATATGTGTTTTTGCGGAAGCTTCCTTTCTGAAAATGCGCCTAACAATAAGGGTAGCTTTCACCAAGGCTGTAAATATCCAGTGAAAAGGACGGGAAAACAATAAATGTTTTTGCAGGATTTCCACGCCGAAAAGCCGGCGGTACGATAGCCGTAGCTTAACCCTACCCCGGTGATGACCCAAATGGTACATATCCCGAAGGACAAGGACACGAAACAATAGATCTTTGCGTGAAGGTTTTGCCTCGAAGGCATTAGAGGATAGCTTTCAGCCGTATCGATATAAATACCCCCCGAACTCGAGTGGCTAAGTGAGTTGGAACTCAAACCGCTAAGTTAGTGAAACCGAGGGTAGTCCAAAGGTTGAGTCCATGTCAGTCAGAATCCAGAATCCATTAATTGAATCTCAATTAGTCCAGGGCAGAAAGCCGGTAGTCCGAAATAAGTGAATCCGTGTATTCGACGAATCCAAGACATTCGACTGAAGTTTGAGATCCCTAGAGTTTCCCACTTGTGCAAACTATAAATAACAAGATGTTCAGTAAACTTTATACGAACTCGAAGGTCGTGTATTCTTTGTGTTCGAGATCCATCTTTCCATCTCCAAATCCAAGCATTTATTTCAACTGGTGTCAGAAGTGGGATATAGAATCTCTTCTCTACTATAGCAGTTTTGAAACTTTTCATTATTCCTTTACAGTCATTCAATACAAGGACAATATTTTATGTAATTAATACCAATGTAACTGACACAGATTAAAAATGAAGTAGAATGTCTGCAATCCATGTTGAATTTTAAATGTACTTTAACAGTGGCTTTTTAAGCACATAGTGTTGGTAATAAATAAACTGCAGTTTGATGGTTACGATGGATGGAGTTACTAAAAATGGATGAAGTTGTAAAAATTTTCAATTTTCATTTAAACATAGTAATCCATTAAATTGGCCCTATGTGCCTCTTAGGCACGGAAATTAATATAATCCATTAAATTCTTAACAGGAATTAAAAGAAACTTTAAACAATATGTCGCAATATAGTTCCATTAAGGTTAGGTACTTTTATTATAACGAAAATCAGAGTCAGACAATGTTTTTAAAGAATTTTTGTACTTTTTAGTTTGAAGCTATATTACATTTTTCACGGTAGTCACACAGTTTGTCCTATCACGAGCACCGATATTCCAAACACAGTGATGCAAAAAAATAGGTATCGTTCTGAAACAGGAACAGCAAATAACTTGGATTTCATTCTCAGAGTAGAAGTATAAAGAAGAATTGTGTCCAAATCTTCGCCAGGTGTGTCTTGATACACAAAAGGGCGAATCCGTACTTCATGACCCAAAAGTCTCAATCTAGTGCAGGCGGAAGTTAACCAAGCCGCCATTATGAAAGGAGCCAAAGCCGCCATTAACCATAAACCCACCGTTATAATGGTGGTAATTCTGATTGTTCTGTGTTCTAATTCTTCCCCTTTAAGTAGCCAAATGCTTCCCGAAACAGCCCAAGAAGCGTTTAAAAAAATGAAGATACATACTCCGGGAGAAAAATTATTATTCAAATAATTCAGAAAATTCTGACATTCGTTTATCTCTCTTATCCACGATAAAGGTTGAATTGTGTGTTGCAGAAGTTTCGCCCGAAGAAAAAACAAACTCGAGGAAAGAAGTTGAACTTGTAGACAGTAACTAGTAATTATGATAGCCTGTACCATGTCTTGCCACAGAGTCGCAAGAACTAAAATTACGTCTATTATAATTTTATATCTGTCGGAATCAAACCATTGAAACGAACTATCATTATTTAGAAACAGGACTACAACTGAAGAGAATGACGTTAGTACCCATAAAATGCTCACACTTATAAAAATCCACAAACTTCTGGTGAGGTGAGCTTTTCGCGGGCCGTCTGTTCTGTGTGTCGACAATAAGAAAGTTCTTTCCATCAAATTCTCGAGTTGTTCAGTTTCTTTAAACCTGAATAAGTATAAAACATATACGTAAGCAGAAAAATGCAAGATACTCGGGATAAGAAATGCAAAGACGACATTTCCGTCACATTTGTGCTCACTCACTTTGTAACAGAATCCTCTATCCCTTCGAAAACACCCCACGAACTGAAGGACATAGCCGATCACAGTGAAAAAAATCACGTGAAAAAGGTGAACGTAGCTGAAAAAAACGATGGCATTGGAAACATCTGGCCGATCAGTCCCGAAGTTTCTAAGCCCCATTACGGCTAACAACCGCAAATAAGGTCTTAAAATTTTGCGCTTGCACCTGGATAAAACTGCAGAGGTCGAGAGCGACTGACAATCCCCTAAATCTGTTATTTCTCCGATGTCAATGCTACTAATTAAATCTTCAGAACGAGTCGAAACAGGAGACGACGGACACGAGTTTTCATGTATTTTTCCTTTTTTCTGACAAACAGACATTTTACTTTATTTCTATGTAGAGAAGAAAGTGCGAAACGGAAGCAAGCGTTTCAGTTATTTCCTCATGTCAATCACAAACACAGAAAACTATAAATAATTATAAATATTATTAGTTAAACACGAGAAACCGTTGAATTATGGTGAACTGAACAATATAAGGAGCAGTGGCGCGGACTACTGGGCTTTTGTTCAACTATTAAAATATTATGGCGGACTCATTCACTAGAATGTTTACTATTACCAGCCCTCTCAAACAATGTCGGTGATTAGGTGTGACTTTTGTGCACCAGATATAAAAATGAAATGTGTGTTTTATAATCACAAAAAAAGACCTTATTCCTGAAGCGTTTTGGGAGAAAAATTGACACAAGTCCATTTTACCTAAAAGAAGTGAATCTGGTCCTTTTCCTGAGTACAAGTAAGTATAGTTACGATTCCCTCACTTTTTTTTTACATTTGGGGTTAGTTAATATTCTGACCGCACCTCGGTTTGACATTTTATATACTGATATTAATTGTAAACTAAAAAAAAGCATCCCCTATTTAATTAATGGCTATTGAGGATCTAAAATTCACATTTTTAAAATTTGTTGTTGACGTTGTTATAAAGTTTTTAACTAATTGACCTAAGGATGTCACGTTCTGACAAAAAGAAAGGCTTCAAAAAAACTTTAGGCCTTGTGGAGAAATTAAAAAGAAATTACATAGAGGGAGCTTGTGTGAAAGCGAAAACACGCCAGAGATAGAATGGATGGATGACACCACATGTTTAGCTGTGAATACTTTGGAATGGGCTGGAGGGCGCTATTGGTTCTTTCTCTTTTTTGTCTTTCTATCTCGCTTCCTCTTCTAGTAAGAGGCGAGTTCAGTATGGCAAGTGGTTTCGATCGTGTCTGTTTTGTGAAGTTAACTCGTTTTAGGGCGAGGACAACGATCTTTTCAGTGTTTTTTTTTTTGCATAAGCTTTCAGTGACGTGTTCCATATCAACACCTGGTTTATTTACTTATTTTTAAAACTTTTTTTTCTTTATTATTATTTTTTAAAATTAACGTGTGCAACTCAATTTTAAATCCGACTTCAGCGTCTGAATCAGATGTCTTAAAACTATAAAATTTACCATACGTTTTACGCCAGTGTTAATGTATACGAAGAAAACTCATACATCAGTGATTTATTTTTGGAAAAAAATTGTGGGGGTAAAAGTTTAATGTGTTTGGTTGTTGGTTATATGTTGACTAAGGTGTATAAAGTGATCAATTCTAAAATATGTAAAAAAGTTAGTTGTAAATTTTGTTTTACGGTAAATAGTAATGAATTAGTATATTCTTAATAAGTTATAAGACGCGTAAATTTCTTACTTTTGTTCTTAAAAATCTAGACTGTTATGCATAACACTTACCGATTACCTGCGTTTTATATCATTAGATATTATATATGTTTATGCATATTTATAATAGACAAAACAAGTACTAGATTTAGACGGATATTAGTATGTATTCAAATGAGCTCAAATAGTATCCAAATCAGATTGTCAAAAGTTCAAAATTATTGTCAATTTTCAAAACAAAGATGTGAAATAATCAACTTGCTTGAAAAATGGTTTTGGTAATTTACTTCCCAAATTATTTATGATTTTAAAGGACGGAAAGGCTTTATAATTTTTTAATTTTGTATTTTTACATATTTTTTTCTTCCTTTTTAAAAATAAAGTTTGATTCGTTTGTATAAAGTAGTATACAGTGGAACCTCGCATAACGAGCCTCATACGTTCCGAAGTTTGACTTGTAATGCGTAATACTCGTAAAGCGAAACAATTTTCGCCTCATAAATTCTTGTAAAATACAATTTAAAATGGATTTTTGTAAAATGGATGTCATGCCGAAAAAATGCTTGAATATTTCAAAATAGTACTAAAAAACGCTGTGTTATTATATCATTGAATATCAATAACGCCTAATATTTATATCATTTTTAACATATTATATATACGTGATAAATTGCTAATAAAAGCTCTCCTGCGACTGTTTATTCGAGGACATTTTTACAAGGACATTTTTATTATTCTTTACCCAAAATACCACAAATAGTGTCTGACGTACAAGTTTGGAAAGAATGGGTGACCATACGTGACACCAAGTAGCTCGTTATGAGAAACACCGCTCATTAAGGGAGTCACCTTTTTTTACAATTTAAATTGCTCGTTGAACGAAGTTCCACTTCATGATATTTTACTTAAGAACATCTTAAGGAAGTTAAAGATTAAGGGGAGGTAACCCATTAGCAATAAGAATAAATCTTTAGTTTTGATCTTTAATTTTTTTGGTGTAACTGGTGCGGAGGTTAAATATTATACATATTCCCTTTTTATTACTCTTAACGTTTACTCGTTACTCGTTTTCTTTGTTTAGCACTCAGCGTCACGACAATTATAGAGGGGGTATACAGAAATCCATAGTTGACAAAGCATTGTTAAGCTACTTACACTATGTACAATTTTGTGATTTTAACCAACCCTGCAAAACACGATATGATGTAAAACTACCAAAATTGTACATAGTTTAAATAGCTTAACAATGAGCTGCCACGAAAGCTTACATAACATTATTTCACGAAGCATTGTCACACATCATCACAATTTGGGATAATTAGCTACCACAATTCATAATTCTCTTAAGTTGCCATTTAAAAACTATTTTATTCTTAGTTTTTCTAATACTAATGTGATGAACAATTTTTTCGTTCTCATTGCTTTCTTCATTTGTCATTCTTCTAACGGATCAAAAGGCCTTAGTCCGATGTTAAAATGAAAAACCGTACCTTTTTCTTAACAAAAATTGTTCTTGACATTTATTTTTCCCACCAATATCAAGCTTGAAACCCTAAATCTCGTAAACGAAGTAGTCCTACTTTGTTACAAGTTTAAGAATGTTGTGGAATAAATTTTTTTAGTTAATTAGGAATTACCGGCACAAGTTAATTTTGAATTGAATTTTCAAAAAAATACAAGTATAAATTTGGGTTACAGTACTAAAACTAATAGGAATATTCTGAATTATGTGGTAATATTTTAGAAATTACTTTTTAAAAATTATTTTTAGTGTAGAAAGAACGATTAGGTGATAAAATGTGACGTGAAGAATACGTCAGTGTGAAATATTATGGAAAAATAAAAAGGGGAAAGATAATGTAACTCGAAAACATCAGAATGAAGAAACGAAAAAGTGATAAATTGGAAAAAGCAAAAATCCATTGTAATTGGTCACTTTGGGAAAGAAAGCACGCTTTTTTTGTATCTTCGACCGCCATGAAAAATTTGCAGAACACCGGAAACATGTAAAATATTGTCAAAAAAAAAACGTCGAAGATATGCGGCTTTTTATAAGAGCTATGTCAATTTTGGCTGTTAGTTTTTCGATTGCTCAGATGCCACCTATCAGTGGATCGAGTGTTTGCGACTCCCACAGTTCCGGTTATTGCCATTGTTCCGTAGATCACAAGGAAATAGATTGCCGAGGAGTAGGAATCGCACGTTTGTCACCTGGATTGTTTCCTCGTAGCACCGTAAAACTGTAAGTGTATTGGTTTTTTTCTTCAGTTTTGGTAGCTGCAATTTGAATGATTGATTTGAGCGCTCAATGAAGCTTTTTTTACTCTCGAACTTTCTCTGTAGCGTGGCTGACGTGAATCATTCAGAAAGTTTAGAGAGTTACCAGCAAAGTACTGGATTTACTTTAAAAAAAATAAATCCCGTAAGAAAGTAACACTAGGGCAGTGATTTTCAAAGTGTTCTATATCGACCCCCAAGGGTCTGTTACAACCTGCAAGGGGTCTATATCACTAAAAAAAAATTAGGGGTCCATGAAATGAGAATTGGGGTCTACGATAGTGGATCTCAACATACACTGATAGTACCTCTTTAGGGGAAAGGTGGGATAGTTGATTCTGTGGTATACACGATCCCTCTTCAAAATTGGCGCTTGGGGGGAATTTTTTTTGTGCTGTTGGCTTCATTGGGTAGCTGCCGTGATGAGGACTAAATCTTGTTTACCTCAATTTTACTTATTTTGAAAATATGATTTTTCTCACAATCCAACTTCTTTATACGTATGCATGATAAGACACAACATTTTAAATACTTGTTTTTACGATTTATTGCTTATTTTCCTAAAATATTGTGCTTATTTAGCTATTTAAAGGCGATTGTTTCCACAACAAATTTGCTTGACTTCTTGCTGGTTTTTTCAATTTTCGACAAAATGGTTGCATCGGGATAGTTGATCCCTTCATATAGGGAATCCTGATCTTGATTGAGAACACCCCATTAAAAGTTAGTTTTTTTATTTAGTTTATTTCTATTTTCAAATTTAGTTTAAATATTTTTAGTCGAAACTTTGTCGGGTGGTATGATTGATCCTCAGGAATCAACAATCCACTCGCCGGGATCAAGTGTACCTGTGGTGTGAAATAGTTGATCCTTGCGCAGGAGTTTGAAAAAAAACTGATTTGCCGCTTTGTTTGAAATGTAAAAAGATCTTCAAATGTGTATAATTAATGGTATGGAACATAGATACATGTCTCTTTGAAAAAAAATTCAAATTTATTATCATAGTTCGAATTATTACAAGAAAACCAAAACAGGGCTTAACTATTTCACCTTTCCCCTACTAACATTATACTATCTTATAATATAAAGACATGTATATTATTTATAAAAGTACTTACGGAGTAAAACATTTACTTCACTACAGTGAGAAATTTACAAAAATCAATATCAGGTAATTAGGGGGGGTCCATCCAAAACCGAAAAACATGGCAAGGGGTCTACGGCACGAAAAAATTTGGGAACCTATGCACTAGGGCATCAACTGATTTATAATACTTTTTTGAATAGTTTTAAAACAGGGGGCGTCCAACTCAAAAGCTAACTTGGGCCAAATAAACAGTGCTTAACTTTAGGTGGGCTGCATGAAAAATCAATGTTCATACAATAGAAACAAATATTTTTGTTTTGAATAGTACATTGTAATAAACATATATAGTTAAATTATTGTTTAAAATGATCCATTAGTCTACAATTAAAGTATATTATAATTTTATATGCTGGCTTTGTTCTTAATTCTCATTTACTTTTATTTTTACTTTACGTCGGATGTACTGACTGGGCCCAAAGAGTTCATGTCAGGCCGCAAGTGTGACACGCGTGTTTTAAAATAACTGCACAAATTGTTAAATGGTGTCAATTCTGTTTCCTTTACGGGAAAAATCGTAAGTGCCACTAATTTTCCGACCTAATCATTCTTCAATATCTGTCTCAATTCTTGGTAGGAATTTCCCCTCGTCATTATCTTTAATGTACTAGTGCTCACAATCACTTGACCACTAGTTTTATTTATTCGGTCAACCTGAATCCTGTATAGTTACACTTCCCACCAACGTAAACACTTCAAGGCTCAAAACACTGTTGTTTACATGGCACGAAATACTTACTTCTATTACTTATACTTATGCTTATAATTGCATATCATGACTAAAATATGTAGTTCCATCTAATTACTGTAACTGAGTGTTCATTAACTTTGAAAAAATATATATTGGCCTAAACATCATCACCAAACACAACTTTACTCATTCGAGTCATTTTGAAGTCGATTATTTTCTTCAGACCTCATTGTTTTTAATTCCTACATACTTGTAATTTGTCACATACTTAAAACTTCTTTAAAATTATTCGTTAACTCTACAAATTTCAATAACTTTTCACTTTCAATAATTCCAGTACATGTAGTTTTATTCCAGACGTTAAAAATAACAGGAGATTTTGAGGTTGGCGAAACGTTTTGCGAGGGCACGGGTATGAATCCGTATTGCTTCAAATCTTTGACCTATAGAAGGTTTAAACCTAGAGAAAGAAATAATTTTTTGACTTGACACGATAGTAATTCCAAGGATTGGCTGGAGGTGTAGTGGGTTAGTGCCAGATAAAGAAGTTATGGTTGAGGGTTTAAATAATCTTCCCGTGTCCTGTTATACCCGAAAAAGAGTAAAATAACAAATTAAAACTCAACCATAACTATAATTCCAAGCATTGACATCTCTCATGCAGCTTTATGTCAATAGGCTCAAGCTGGTCAACCTCTTATTGTTTTTTGCTTTTGGCTGTTAAATGTGGTGTTTTTAGTAATGTCGAGTTAAGAATCCATCTCCCAAATAAGAAAATGAAAATTCTAATAATAAAAAAATAATGTGAGTATTTCTTTCGGTCAAAACCAAAACTTGAATTTTACTTTTGAAAATGATAAGGAATGTTACCATAAAATGAGGGAAAATCTTTTAGAAATTCCAAAATCGTATGTTTTATTGAGAATATGGAGTGTTGGTCACTTGATTGCACCCCACTATCTTCTGGTTTTGACAGTGATAAATAGAATTTGAAAACCGTATGGCGAGTGGGGGCGTGGAAACATTATTCTCATTATCTAGTTTTGGATTCTCATGTCAGTTTCTTTCTTGGTTTCTCGTCTAATAGGAATAAGATTTCCGCCCTTTCCACTCAGTGTAAACTTTCACTAGAATTTGGCCAGTCGCAAAACAAATGAATAATCTAGAATCTTCAACGAGTTTTTCCTTTATGTGAAATGGGAGCTAAGGCACTACTGTAATCTTTGAATAAAAAAAAAAATCCTAAAACTAAACCAATTACTTCTTATTTCGAACTTGGAGGCAGAAAAAAAAAACATTTTTGGTATTTTTGGAATGCAGTGAACTTCATTGATGATTTATAAACCCTTTGTCCCATAATGAACCAGAATAATTTCTTCTGCAATAAAATCGTCGGAGCCATTTGTCGAATGGCAAGTGATCTGTAATGTGTGAATTTTCCTTAATTAAGAGTCAAACTTTTGTTGCATTTTGACCAAATTTCGGAAGCCAAAATACAACTCTTTTAGTAATAATGTTTTTGCGAATAAGTAAGAAAATTAATAAATTGCAAAAAATCATTATAAAATCTTTTTAAAATCGGTAAAAGTGCTAGCGAAACGTTTGAATTAATAAACAAAGCTTATTGTGATAATTAATTATCAAAGGTCCAAGTATATGAGTGATTAGACGGTTCAAGGAAGGCGGGGAGAGGGTGTGAATGACCATAAATATAGAACCTATCTATCTGGTGCGATTAACGAAGAAAGCATCAATAATGTGTATGGTTTTGAGAAAGTTTCTGACAAATCTTCATTGCGATTAAAGGAAATGAAGCTTAACTTAACAAACAAAATAACAATTCATGACATTTTACCTGAAAAAACATGGTCTTAGGAAATTGAACTCAAAGTTTATACCACATCAGTTTAATGATAACTAAAAATTGGACTAAAAATATGATACATATCATTAGATTCACTTGAAATTATGAAAACATCTTTTAAAAAGTTCCTACCGGTGGAAATTAAAAAAATTTCAATACAAAACTGAAATAAACCGTAAGACTGCTGAATGCCATTCACCAATAAAGGAAATTTAAAAACATCATTTTGTCACATCTCACAAAGGCATTTTTCTTTTTTGACAGAGTCAGAAATGAAAACATTGCTTATTTGTACGTACAGTATATATTTTCGATTCTAAAGAAATTATTGCCAAAGAATTCTCTCCTATACTGAATATTGTCTTCAAATGTTGGCGCGCCTGCTACCCCTAATTTGTCGTGTTTGCTCTGAATATCGAGAAACAGACACTTTGGATATTTTTGTATTATAGTGCTTCTCATCATACAGCAATTATCAGTTTTTTTATTTTTATTACAAAAAACAATTTTTCTTGCTTCAACACTTACCTTATTTGCCTGATCTAGCTCCTACGTATGCCAAGCCGATCAATGTATATCGGTACAGCGGTTAAAATAAAATGTTTGGTGTAAAAATTTATAAACCATTTGTGTTTTTATTAAATCTATTACACTTTATTTTGGAAGAGTAGATATTATTTTAAATTTGCAAAAGCCTAAATATCAAAAGTAAGTAAAGGTTAAACCTTAAAATTTAGAAATGCTTTTGATGGTAAAATAAATAAAGCAGAACTATTTCACTATTTCGAACTACTTCGTCCACTTGAAAAATAAAAATATTGTTTGTTTCATGAGTCAAGGTCAACAGACAATTTGAAGGGGTCGATAAGTTTCGAATATTGCATTTGTATAATATTGAATAACAATGAAAAAAGTGTAGGGCGACATTTCATGAAAAATGAATTGCCTTTTTTTTTTCTTAACCGGTCGTTTTTAATGAAAAATAAATATAATAAAGTTGGTTTTATAATAGAAGCAAACAGGGTGGTGTTTATAATGTTAGTCTGCAAACCCTATTACTCTGTCTAACTTTGATTGTTCGAAACTTGCCCTTTTTTGCAGCACCATCAACCTTTTCAATTTTTGTTTAGCTGATGCAGCAGTCTTTAATTATTGTTTTTTTTTTAAGTCTTTGTCGGTTTTATTTTAATATCTTAAAGCGGTGACTTGTTCTTAAAAAAAAGTAGTCGGCCAAAGTCTGGCGTTCTCATTTTCAACTGTAGCGATATGCACGGGAAATGATACAAATTGACTAACATCATGAAGATCAAACGAAGGAAAATCTTACAACAACAGATATACGGCGGTGATCTTAGAAGCGCCGGACGTCATGGGAACTTATGTTAACTGTTTCAGAAATAGGCTCAAAACAAACGGTCAGCGTATACTATGTCTTGTGCTTCTCAGTCGAACATTGTTTAAGTTGCAGTCTTTCATATTTCTGTTGGTTCTCTTTCTAGCAAGTCTTTTGGCTGGTAAGGCCTTTTTCTTGGGCATTTGGTCATCTTACAACTTCAGTTGTTTTTTTAGAGTTTGTCATTCATTACCTGATGCACGTTTGCCACGTTAGGTATTCGAGGGACTAAAAATGATATAAATTAACTGGGGAGCGAACTTTCCGTCACAATTTCACTTTATGAAATTCTAATTGGTGTCACTGATTTTTCGAAGCCCAAACTTTTTGAAATTCTATGTACGTTTTTTTCACGTTCATTTATACCTGCCCTTAAATTAAACCACTTTAAAAATTCAGGAAAGTGCGTTGCAACTAAAGGACGAGGTATTATTGGTCAGTATTATTTTTAGCAATCGTTGGAATCAAGATAGAGCATGTTTTAATGTTGTGAATAGTGGAGGACGGTACAAATCTAAATTATTAAAAAATTGTGAGGAAAATTAGTTTTTTGTAAATTGAGTTGAATCATTTTTTTAACGCACCCAAACAAATTTTTCCAAAAGTGTTTTTCTTTAATCATTGACAGCCACTGAAATGCCAATTGGGCTTCCGATTTTTATTTTTATTTTTTAAATCAAGAAACCCGCGTCTCATTTACCGAAATCGTCTTATTATTTTTTTCATGTTTCCTACATTTTTCCCATTTTTGATCTTGTTAAAGTTCACTAATGTTACTCACTTGTTAAAGTGCACAATGGTATGATTTTTGTATTGCTTTTGCCATCATTTTCATTGAAATGCGGCCTTGTTTTCTTGAATTTTGACATAATTTAATATTTATGTAAAACAGTACCTGACATTCTCACACATACTAATTTTACATTTTTTGTTAATAAATTTTGTGACAGCTTATAAAATTTTTTGAAGTTTTTTGCATTTTTCAAAATATTGTTCTAAAAACATTGTACGATTTTCCTGTTGCAGTGCATTGCTTAAGGAGACAAAAACTTGAGTTGGAAATTTGCCCAAGTTTCTGCGTCATTATGACGTCATTTCTTTCGCAAAGGAAGTCTTATTTTCTTTAGTTAGAAGCTTGAAAAAAAAACTGAAATTTGTAGCAAATTTATAAACCTTCCCTACCACTCAAATAGAGTCAAACTATTTAAGAGAAAAAGGAAATTTTTACCCCAAAAAATGTTTAATAAACCATATTTCTTTTTTTTTCACATACTTCTGGGGCTTCTCTTTCGAAAATTCTTTTGCATTCCGATGTGAAATCCATCTTCTTTCTGTAAGTACTTGTGGCAGCTGCAGGACCGTTTTAACCAACAAACACCCAGTTAGGTTCTTCTGGCAAGTAATTTTGTACTTTCACTTCCTAAAAAATTCAAATCCCTTTTTGGAAAGACTTAAAAACGTGCGTATATGTGGATTTAACTCATATTTTTTTGTTCCACGTAAGTTTCATTCTTTTGAAATTAAATTGGTGGAAATCGACTTGTTTAAATTTGCCTTGGTATAAATATAAATGTTATTCTGTAATGTATGAAGGGTTTTTTGCAGTAATTAAAATCATTCATTCAGATACAGCCAACACTGATGAGAGAGGATATTTATAGTAAAACCATTGACCAGTGATCACGGGTAAAAGTTAAGACTGCGTTCCCAAAAACGCATTTATTATTATTCATATACAATAGAAACTTACAACCTTTTCTTTTATGTCCATTTTTACCCAGTCAATTTTTTCTTCTTTTCAAAATTCACTTCAGGTTTCGTTCAGTAATACATTAACAAAAAAAAGAAACATAGTTAACGAAAATTGCGAGTAATTAATGCGCCGAATTCATACAGCTCAGTACTAAAACCGGTTAGTGTGCGTTTGAGTTTGTAATCAAGTGAAAGCGATAACCTAATGGGAGTGATGGGACTGCCTTACTTTTGCAAATAACTTCTTCTTCCTCCTTCTTTCCCTTTTTCTCCACATTATAGCATACACTTGAACACCTTGAATGCAAATCTGCTTTAGTATTTTATATTGCCTTACTTGGTATCCTGCTCATTTTAATAGCTGTTTAATTTTTCAAAGCAATAACTTAATGTAAGTCCATAACGACAAATGTTTTTCAAAGTGCATAAAATTTCGCCCATGTAAGTGGTATTATGCTGCCGTTGAAGAAAAAAATTTGGTTGCCTTGATTTACCTCACCAGTCGATGTCAACCTATATCAAATAAACTATAACAGTGTTCCTTAAACTATCGTTTCTTTTTCTATTAATATTTATTTAAATCAATATGCAGCAGAAACTGATAACATCAGAACTTTGTTGTTGCCTTACTGTTTCGGAGTGTTGTTGATAGTTTTTAGTATTCAGTCAGATTCCAAGTCAAAATTAAAAGAAATAAAACTTTATCAACCTCCCTACCTACTTCATACTCATTTTTTCACAGCCATCGCACTTTACCTAGTCTGCTGTTCGGTTTCATTTTTTATAGGTTAAAAAGCGGAAGGTAAGGATATCGTGTTAAACCATACAAAAAGCAGGAAAAAAGGCAAGGAGGTTTCAAGAGCAAGAGTTCAACAAAAAAGATTATAATTTGCAAAATTAAAAGAGTCTCTCAGCCTTGAATGTACAGTACGTACTAGAACTCAGAAATCAAGGGCTTGTCCTGAAGAAGGTATGAGCTGGAGTTTTCATAAAATTGAAAATACTGATATTGTGATGATGAGTCGTGTTTCAAACCTCACAATATTACATAATGTCAGGACACACAGAATGTTATCTCCAACCTACGTGAATCAGTCTGACGAATTATCAACACATTTCATTAACCAGCTCTTTTCGAGGAGGGGGGGGGATATTAACTCTTGTATTAGGCCCTAATTTCATTTCTTATATTTATTAATAAAACAACACTCAAAGAAAAATCAAATTTGTAAAGGAGGCATTAGGTAGAATTACCTCAATGGTATATTACCAGAGCCTGGAACACGATTTCTGCATCAACTTATGAAGCTTTTTTAATCAAACTATTGCACATATGTTAACCTATTCTTTTAGGGGTCTGCTTAGGCGAGAGGTTAGATCATTCGCCTGTCACTCCAAGGGCCGTGGTTTAAATCCCACCTGGGTGCAAAATTCCCAGCCTGTTTTTCTTCCCCTCTCCCTTACCTAAAAAATGTTTTCCTTCAACTTATCTACTATCCTTTCGCTTCAAAATTCCCTCCAAGGTTCACAACCTTGGTAGTAATGTTCAGTCAGCGAGAAAACCTTCAACAAAACGTAGCTGACTCGTAATCAAAATGTTTTCAACTCATGTAATAACTTGCTCCTAAAAATAGGAATGAAAATGAGTTGAAAACACCGAAATAATAAAAAGTTGGTATATTATTATAAAATAAGGTGTAAAGTTGGCCGAAACGAAGAAACCTATTCCTCGAAAAGATATGGTATCTGGGTGTGAAGTGTGTATAATTAATAATTGAATTGTAATTAAATAAAATTAAAACATTGTTATTACAGTGAAGTCATTAGAAAAACGTTATTAAGCAATATCAAAATGCCAAAAGATATATTTGAAATTAATTAGGCATATTTAGTGTTGGGCATGTTTAGTCAATATGGTCATATGTTAATATATTATTGTATGAGTAAGCATCCTTGGTATTTGTTCTGTTTTAATCAGTAAAAATTAGAAGAACTCGAAAATTAAATTTAATGCTTTGGTGTTCAGTTCCCAAATTAAAACCAAAGGGGTGGTGTTACGCATTCTAGATATAGCCCACTAAATCGGTTTTTATTTACTTCATGTAAACTGATGGAAAGGCATTTAGGACAAGTTTTAGGACAAGTTTAAACTGATGGAAAAGGCATACTTACATCTATTGTAGTATTGATAGTATACGCATGAAGTAATGAAAAGAAATGAATTTTCTTCCTAAAAATTAGACCTGGAATTACTTGTAATTTATTTGCGTTAAAAGCTAACTCAACTTTGTTCGTTCCAGTTCTTCCGTGCATGCTACAATCTTTGTCAGCGAACCATTGGATATGCACCTTGCTAACTCACTCAACAGCCTTACAGTTATGCATAAAACATGGGCTCATGCATCTTAGAGTAATTTGTCCAAGTCATGGGCAGCTTTTTATTGCATCACGTTGTTCTAAATTAATAATATACGTTCTTAACCGTTTGGCTCATATCTAGTCATCCTTATTTGAATAAATCTGAGTCATTAATGCAGAAAAAAGGACAACACTAAAGTGAGGGAAGGGTGCAAAATTAGAGTTTTTAAGTATATGTTTAAACGCCAAATTATAAGTGTATATTTAAATTTTAGACACATTCACATGTTACAAAGTCCTTACTATTAATATTAGAACAAATGGTGTATAATGGTTGAAAACGTTTTTTAATGTCAAGCAAAAAAAGTACTACATTATTGAAATTATGCAAAAAAAAAATTATTTAGACAAAAAAATGAAAATGCAAAGGAAGTAACGAAAAACCATTTAAATAAATTTTTCTCCTGTGAGAGAGGCTTGAGGTAAAAGCACTATTGTTCGCACCTTTTTTAATCATCATCAATCATTTTTAATTTCCAATTTTTGGTATGTTTCTTCCGTTCGCGTATTTCTAAAAATTTAATTTTATAAATGCTTATTGAATAGTAAAGTTTTAATATATATCAAAAAAACACCAACCTTCTCGAGCTGTTCAATACTTTTTTTTCGAAACCAGACGCTATTGTAAATTGTCCCTACACTCCCAAATAAATAAATAAATATATACTCATTAATCATTTAATTATACATATCTTGAGATTATATTATATGTATATATAATATACTATCTCATGATATATATATATAATTGGCAGTATAAATGATTTGGAATCATGCCCGATGAAAGCCGAGAAGGCAATTCCGGGCAATAAATAAATAAATTAAAAAGAATTTGGAATCATTTAAATTTTACTATTAGTTTTTTTGTCATATATTTTCAGAAGTAGTTCATTATTTCCTACGAAAAGGTTTAATGGGAAGCTCTACCTTACTTCAATAACATCATAGCAAAATATAGTGAAACCTCTCATACCGAGCGTCTCCATAACGAGAAATTCGAATAACGAGCAAAATTAATTGTAAAAAAAAGTAAAATAAGTGCCTTTCATAACCAGCAATTTTCCGTATCCCTACAGGTAAAGAAAAAGAGTTTCAAACTACGGTTCAGAGCAGATTCAAAGTTAGGTCTTTCTCTATCCCTTCTTTACCTGTCTTATTTTCTTCATTACCACCCGAAATTCGTTAATTTCCACATTATTCATTTTCACATTCACGTCTCTTCCTTTCTTCCTAATTCTTGACTTCTATCTAGAATTCTGTTTAAGCTTTTCGAATTAGAAGGCATTTTTTAATATAAGTATCACATTTTAATCAAATTTTGAAGCGTCGGCAAAGACATGACTTTTTTTTTAACCAGGGGAGACCTTTCGAAGGCTGTCCGTTCTGCCTTTGGGGAGGCATATGGGAGGGAGTGTGTGGGATTTGCATCCACTAAAACCCATGGGTGGACTCTAACTCGAACTAGGCTCGAACGGTAAGACCCGGAAAACCGCGTAAAATCTTCCGCAATCCTATCTCGCCCGGCGATGACTTAACATAGTCTAATCCCTCCCCTCGGTCTGGAGTTGGTCCACTCACCAGTCCTCCTCCTCCGCAAACGCTTTATCCCGAAACCCATCCAAGTTAGTCCGTGACCCCCTTTCCTGAACTCTTTCGCCCTCCTTCTTCCGCAACACCACTTCCTCGCAGAAAGAGAATGCAGTCCATTTCTCTCGATCTCAAAAACCTCCCGAAAGATCGCAGAGTGTGATCCTGACCTATTACTGGGTAGAGGCGTCTCCTCTGCCCTACCCACGCCGAGCATACTCCCAGCATCAGCTTCGCCCGGCCCTCCAAAGACGGACAGTGGTGGCAACCAACGTCGACTCTTTACTAATACGTCACAGGTACCGACCAGAACAACCATACCCGGTAAGCACCTGTGTCATTCTGTAGTTAAGGACGCCCCATTTATAATCCAACCACGACCAAGCACTGGTTGGTTTGCCCTCAGAGTCGTCTGACCTGGACCGAAGTTCTGGCCCAGCCGATCACTCCATCTCCTAATCAGGATTCTTTGGGCCTGCCGCTTCACAATCCCGAGGAGACCTCTCTGGACGCTGCCCTGCTGGCGAAGTTGCTGTCTCATGGTGTACATGAATTTGTAGGAGTCCGCCAGGTCAACTGGAGGGACCCCTCCCAGTACGCCCGCTGCCGCATCGGACATTGTCCCGTATCTTGGCGGGAGTCTGAGACCGACCAACCGTCAGACCCTTGACAAGTCGAAAAGAAGGCCTAGACTTGGCAAGTGCACGGGCCCACTCGGAACCCCGTACATGAGCTTAGACAGGGCCACCGCCGAATACAGATGGCAGACCCTGTTTCCCTCACCGCCAGGGTTCGGCAGGAGTGACTTAATAGCTTGTGCCTAAAGACAAATGACTAGACTGCTTTTTAGTAAAAAGAAATTTGGTACAAAACCAAGAAAATACAGTATGACTAATCATATTTCACAATTATTTATTTATTTATTTAAGGAATACTTAACATAATTTTTAGGTTTTTTTTTGCCTGGAACGCATTATTGTGCTGTTTTACATTAATTTATATGATGAAAATAGTTTCGCATAACGAGTTTTACGCATTACTAGTAAAACTCCGGGACGAATTAACCCGTTATGAGAGGTTCCACTGTATTTAAATTTACGTTAAAAAATATATATTGAAAAAAAAATTTATATCAGTTGAATTTTTGGGTCAGAGTGGTGAATTACAATTATTATTGCATCCATCTTTCTGGAATAGTCCAGCTTTCGTATGTTTTAAAGATGCCATGATTAAATCTTATAATTATTTTGATATATGTCAAGGATCTCGGTCCTGATACGATTATTGACCAAGCTCTATTTTCAGACATTTTCTTTTTGGCGTTTTAAAGAAATTCTGTACACGCACATTCTGTATACGTTGTACCTTTTTATTTCAGTTGAAAATTTTACAAACGATTTAATTATTATGCATTCTTTAGAAATGAAATGTGTTTTATGATGAGGGTAAGACGACGAATGTGTTTTACGAATAGCCAGTAAAATTAATAAAGTTTTATTGAATGTTATAGACAACTATTACACTTGGAACCTGATTCATATATCACATCTGATTATTCGGTCAGTTTTTAATCGTAAGTTTCAAATAACTTTTCGCCCTTTGGTGAATTTTAATATATCAATAACACTGTTATTAACAATAATTCAACAAAATTTAACAGATTATCTACCTATTCTCTCAGATTTTTCAGCTAAAGTTAAAAGTACTTAAGTCGTAACTGGTACTTTCCAAAACATTTAGTCGTGTGCTCTTGCCTTCATAACTGTGTACAAATGTTATATTAATGGCAAAGAAGGATTGGGAAGATTAGAAAAGACAGGTTCTCTTCGTAGGCTAGGACCTAACACTTGTACTTACTGAAAAGACTTAGTCTTTTTCAAAGTTGATTGCATGCTGAATCTGAATCTATTGGTTTTGTGGACAAGAACTTAGGGGTAACTCTTAACTAAACGTTCAGCTAAACACCTGAGTAACGTAGACTATTTTTGTAGAACACGTGGACAAAAATGTTAAGAAAACTTATGTTAAGAGAACAGTGTGAATTTAGTTCTTTTTTATGTAAAAAAGTATTTGTTGAGGAAAAATGACAAACAGCGATATTATATAGATTTGTTGGAGTTTCATATTAAGTTCACCAAAACAGTATATTACAGAAAGTTGGCAGTTATTATTTCTTTGTCACAGTACCCCTCACAATTTTTTAAAATAAAATATAATAGTTCATTCGTTCTGCTCCTTTTCTCATTTAATCGTTGTTCTTTTTTTTAATGTTGTCTCATCTGTATATTGAACTCTAGGGTTCTAAGAAAAGTTGAGAGGAATTGTTCTTAACTTTAGAGAAAGCTCGTCTAGCCGACGCCAAGGCCCCAGCAATTCTGCTGTCCTTTGTTTTTCAAAACTTTTTTTTTCGTTTTTCTTTCTACACAGTTTCCTTAATTTTGAAGGAAGCATTAGAAATTACTGCTATTTGTTGTAAACAATCATCAGTTAATTTTAATTAAAATGTGAAGAAAATAAAAAATTATTATTTTTAATGTGTATACTAGGGTGTCCCAAAAAAATCAAAAATTTTTATTTAAAGACGCATACTCTCTTAATTTTTTACAATGATGTTAAAACAATCGTAGGTGAAATTTCAAGTACTTAGGACGACAGGAACCCGTGCCGACTTTGACTGAAACATATTACTACTTAAGGGCTTAAGCGAACGTAAGCTTACATGTTGTTCTGGTTGTTATATTGTTAGTAGACGTTCTTCTTTTGATTTTCGAATATCTAAATTCGACAGTAGTTCAACACCCCAGCGAACAGCCAGTACATTTGGTACTTGGGCTTGAAAATGAGTTTTTATGGCAACAGAGCGTTCTTTCGGTTTTCCCCACGAATTCTTTGAATTTAGGACTTGCTTATTGAAAATTCGTCAGTATTAAGTCCAAGTGCATCAATAGTTGCTTCGAGGATAAAAACTGAATCCCTGTCCAGTGCTGCTACTAGTTTTGGAGTCATGAAATCCTTCCCAGTGTGGGTTCTAATAGTTCTGGGCAGTGTATCCCCAGCCATTATATTCAAATCCTTTTGTAAATCTACGTTTCGTTTGAATCAGAAGACGAATCGCTTTGTGACGGTTTGGAGGACGGTGTCATAGGAGTTGATGCAAAAAAATATTTAGTTCTTTGTTTTTCTTCCTCGATAGCTTTGACGCCCATTCTTTACTCTTTATCAGTCAACTTTTTGTCCACTCCAGCTAAATGACCAGGTCGACCAGGCTCTCTCTGACGCTGCAAGATGATTGTGCCTTCATATACTTTAATTAATTGAAGCGCAAAGGTATGTGCAATACCAAACATATTATCTAAATTGTTGACAAACTCTTGTCGACGCTGCTCAAATTTGTGTTGTGTTTTTTGAGCATCTTTTCATAAGTCCCCCCAAACTTGGTACACATTACTGACTTTTTCCCCACACAACTTGGTAAAGATTGGTCGGTATATGTGCTTTTTCCCAATAGATAATGCCTTTGTGAATAGCAAAGTTTGGGCCTTCATTGACAGCTAAATACACTTCATGAGTACTGTAAAGCAGAGTACTGCTAAAACTTGCCAATTAGAGGGTAGTTTCGAGCTCATTATTTGATATTTGGCGTCTCCGACTATAAATATACTTTGTGTAGAACTGGGTAACTACACTGACATGCTGACTATTCAAAAAAAATGCGTCTACTAACAATATAACAACCAGAACAACATGTAAGCTTACGTTCGCTTAAGCCCTTAAGTAGTAATATGTTTCAGTGAAAGTCGGCACGGGTTCCTGTCGTCCTAAGTACTTGAAATTTCACCTACGATTGTTTTAACATCATTGTAAAAAATTAAGAGAGTATGCGTCTTTAAAAAAAATTTTTGATTTTTTTGGGACACCCTAGTGTATACACATACTATATATACTATTTTTACGGATAAGCGGGTTCATGAAAAGAAAAAGATGCGTACATTTATTATTATAAAAATTTAAAAGCTTTTCTGGCGACTGCGATAGATTCATAATAAATACTTTTTTATGTTTTATTGTTACACACTCATTTTGACCGTAAATTGACTGCGGGCTTTTCAGACCCATATCAAAACGAATCGAGCTCAAGCCCAGTTAGTTTTTAATAAACTTCTCTGGTTATGTGAAGACGCTTTGAACTCAACACTGATAAAAAAATCATCACATAAAAAGCCATCCTGAAACCCATTGAACATACGGGATCCAGTTATGAGGATCCTCCGTCAACTCAAATTTAGAGATCTTAGAGCTCTTTCAAGTCAAAACCTTCAACAGACTCAGAATCATAGTACGTCCCAAATTCCCTTATACATAAGGATCTCGAATTTTTCGGTGAAAAGAGAAATTGGGAGATTCTCCCTCAAATACTCCTTCAGACTGATGAACCATCCCAATTTCTGTAAAAAAAACCCTCCTCAACGAACCCAACGACCGACGTCATTGTTATTATTATTATTTTTTCAATCTCACGACACCAATTGTATTTGTCAGAACCTAGTTACCGGTATGTTCCAGGATGCAACCAGAATCCTTAGGAACGTACCGATTAATGTGAGTTTTTCACAACACCTTCCGGAGGATGTGCACTGTGTCCATTATTGCAATTTCTTGCACGGTCCAATCTTTCGGTTGGCCTGGTATTTTTGCCAGGTTATCGGGGAGACTGAGGCGTCAACTACAACCTGGATAATCTCCGTTTTTACTCCCCATATCCGTTGCACCTCTTCTATCTCCAGGTTCTTATATTTCAGGCGCTTCTCCGCTTCCTTTGATGTTATGTTGTGGTCATTTGGGACAGCGACGTCTATGATTGAGCAGGATTTCTTTGCCAGGTCCTTAACCACGGCCCTTGGAGTGATAGGCGAGTGCTCTAACCTCTCGCCCCTCACCAGGCCCCTCACAACACATTATTATTATTAATACTCTTCATTTTTCTCTCCCTCCTTCCTCTACTCCTCATCCTTACCTACATCTTATGTTTCACTCAGTCAGATACTGGAACTTAGGTATTCGCTTGATCCGCTGACAAATCCCTATAACATCCAATACTTACAACTTATAACCCCTTCCTGAAAACAGGTAGTCGTTTTTTTTTATATTGTAGATGGAAGAAAAAAATTGTTACACAAAACAAGAGGAAGCTAATTTTCTGTTGTCTAATACGAACAGTCCGGAAACACGAATTGATAAAAAAATTTTGATAATCATAGTTCAGTTTACATTAGCTTATGAAAAATATATGAAAAAGGAAAAAACAACATGTCAAACGTATTTCTGAAGAGTTCAAATGTGGCTGCTTTAAAATGGAGAAGGGCTTTGCTTGCCGTCTTGCCTTTGGTCCCTTAAATATGTCATTCGTCATATGTTTCTTTGCGTCGAACAAGAGAAGGAGGGGACCATACTGTTGTCATTTTTTCAACGAGAACATTTAGCTATTATAGGATATTAGCTCGTACCGAGCGTAAGCTACAATAACTTTAAAATGTCGCCTTTTTTTGTATGTTACAAATCAGTGCGTTCAAAGGGAATTCGAATTTCTAAATATCATCTATCTTTACATTTAGAAAGCTATGAAAGCATGCTATGAAAACGTTGGAATGAGGCATTTACCACCGACGAATGAAAATAAAGCGTGCGACAGCGCTCAGTAACAATTGGCGAAAAGATGACACATTTGTGTATATCCGGTTGGCAAAGTGTTAGAGTGTAATGTAATTATAAGGAAAGGAGAGAAGCAAGGGCACGGCAAAGTTTCGAACAATTGAAAGGTTGAAAAATACGAAATAAAAATCAAATTATACATATACAGATAAATACAGTGCTGGCCTGAAATTAGGACACCTGAGTTTTTTGACGATAACTTTTCAGGTTTGCGATAAAACGACCCAAAATTATTACTGTTCCTGGCTAAAAATTAATGTTTGGCACTGGCCTACAAGAAGTCTTGACCTGGACCAGACAGAAAATTTCTGGGGTATTTTGGATAAGCGAGTGCACACTTAAGGCCGTGTTTTTAAGCCAAAAAGGAGCTCCAAATGGTTATGTAGCAGAAGTGGGATGAGATAACCCTACCAGAACTCGAAAAGTTGATTGAAATTATGTCAGAACAAAATTTTAATGTTATTAGAAGTAGGGGGGATCGAACAAAGTATTAAAATTTGTTTCAGTTGTATTTAAAATTAAAATAAAATAGAATTTTTTAAAGTGTCCCAATTTCAATGCTCAATTTCAAATGTTCAATGTCAAAATCAATCTTAGCTGTTGTTACAAATTCAGTGAGATCATTTCAGGTTCAATGCGGGAAATCCGTTGGGGCAGAGAACCCTCACGTGATGCCTGTAAAAACCTGCAAAATTTTCCCCCCTAATTAATATGCACCCTCTTTTTTTCTTTCATTCAATTGTTTTTGCAGTACTCATCAAGTCTTCATCGAGAGCAGTACGATTGAAGACAATCATATCTAACGGATCAAAAATCTTACTTGTAGTAATTTATCTAATTTGACCGTTAATTTAACATCTAAATATCTTAGTATTGTACATATCGATTATCTAATATATCGTACATCTTTATCAATATCAAAATCGTTTGTTTCTCAAATCAAGTACATCATGTCCAATTTCGTACATCGGTCCTTCGAGTTATCTACAGAATCAATTCCATCTTTATCAAATTTGCACAGCTGTAAATTAAAAATTTTAAAATACAAAATGGCGGACAAGTATTTTAAAATGAAGGTCTTGGACAACTACATCCACAGTAAAAATTTGAAGGATTTCTCTTACTTCAGTAAGCAGATAATCGAAAATTTATAGGTATCCTGAATTGTGACCAGGACTGTACTTATAGCTAGCATTAAAAGTATTTTTGTAATTTAAAGTTCTACATACAAAAAGTATGAAAAGTGTATTTGGGAAGAGTTCGATCATCACAAAGGTATAAAAGAGAAGGGGTAAAACAGTCTTTTTATAAAAGATCTTCAAAATGTTAAAAAAATTTTTGAATCATCTCAGTTCACTTCGAAAAGCACTTTCTTAAAGGTTGAATTTTGTGGTAATAAAAACTGCACACAATTTCCAAGAATCCCTTTATTATTGCTTAAAAAAATTCGGTAAAAAATTTTATAGTGTCAATGCGTTTTTCATCTGTTATACAAAGACTGTTTTAAGTTCACACAGTTTTTGCTTTCTTTGAATTAAAGGTGATACTTTATATTCATAGAATATATGTGTTTTCTTTTTCTTTCTACAGGGATCTTGCCAGTAACAATCTCACAGAAATATCTCTAGACTCATTCGAAGAACTGACTGAACTGGAAGAATTGTAAGTATCTACTTTAAAATTCGTATAATACGTATAATAGTAAATCGATTAATATCGAGCACGAATATTATAAAAAAAGCATTCATTATCACACACTGCTTTCAATAATTTATGGGTGATTCTGTAGCGATCTGCATCAAGTTTAGTGTGTGATACCAGAACGATTCGTTGCAACATTCAGTTTTGTTTAATACAATTCCGGCGCAACAAAAACAAAACTAACCAACCTAACGATGTCTACGTTTGTGTGAATTTTTACGAAAGCGATAGGTACAGCATTCGAAACAAAAGGGTTTTGAAGCAAGGCCGGTATCATTTTCTTAGAGCCACAGCTCGTTTGTATCAAGTATCAAAGAAAAATTTCAAGGAAAAAGATACACCCATCTTGGAGTTTTTGACAGATCAGTGGTATACATTAAGCAGAACTGTTGGTCATTTAGTACCTGCTTTAATCGGTTATACAAAAGATACGTAGAATTACACATATTTCCTATTAATTACTATTAAAATTTTAAAAAATTTCAAAAGGCGATATTTTTTTGGAAAGGGACGGCATGACCAAACAGGTTGGGAACCATTGGTGTACGTCAGGGATGGCGAACCTTTTTTGATGTCTGTGCCACAAAGTCATAAAGATTCTTTTTTTTTTAAATAGGTGATGTGCCACAATAAAATTTCATTCGAAGGTTCACATGGTGAGAAGTATACGCAAGTATAATTAAACAAACACAGTAGAAGCAATTCTTCTTTAAACAATTTTATCGAACGCGCATCTCTATATACTTTGAGAGAATCCATGCAACATCAAGTGTAAATTAATAATTTTTAATGTATTTCTATGGCAAAGCTCAGCATCTTTCGGTCCGTTTATGTTCCTGTCCTCACATATGGTCATGAGGTGTGGGTGATGACCGAAAGGATCAGATCCTTGGGTACAAGCGGCCGAAATGAGGTATCTCCGAGCGGTGGCTGGTGTGTCGAGGCTAGATAGGTGTCGTAACACTGCCATTCGCGAGGGGCTTCAGGTCGAGCCGCTTCTTCTTCGGATCGAGAGATCCATCCTCCGATGGTTTGGGCGCTTGCAGAGGCTCCCCCCAGAACGTCTGGTTCGTCAGGTCCTGTCGGAGTGCCCGGGAGGAAAGCGACCCCGTGGCCGTCCGCGGCAGGGGTGGCTCAGGGGGTGAAGTCCTTGGCCGAATCCCGTCTGATAACCCCGGGTTCTCTGACCTCGATAGCGGAGGATCGTTCCAGTTGGAAGTCCTTGATTGCTTCCCTCACTCCGCGACCCTAATGGATGAGCGGGTCCATGGAAAAAAAAATAAAAAAGAAAAGAATGTATTTCTATCAAAAAAAAAGATAGCTTATTAAATAAAATAATTTTGTTTTTGTTCGTGCCATCAAAACTTTCAAACGTGCCACTTGTGGAACGCGTGCCATTCCGTCACCCTGGTGTAGGTTATATCACTTTATTTTCACCGCCCTAATAATTTGTTTTTTAATGGTCTATAAGAGGCCCATGTTGAGTCGTGAATGCTTCCTGGGATTGTCTTGTCCTGCTAAAACCTCCAAGGAAAACACATTATTCTTAAATTTCATATACTTATCATTATTATTCTTACATCCGAACATTACAATACAACACTTGAGTCTTGAAACTGATTGCTCTAGAACGCACAGAGCAAGTCTAACATGCCTTGGCGTATAACTCCAACTCCGCATAGAAGCAGACTTTCCGTCCATCTTTCCCGGGTTCCCAAGAACTCAACACAATCCGACAAAAACAACAACAACAAAACCTTATTTCTAAAAATAGACTAATTCGCAGAAACCCAGACATTTGCCTATACTTTTGATCGTCTCATTGTAAAATTCAGTACATCCAATCCCTCTTGATTTATGTCTCTGTAGCTGTAACCACCGTGAGCGTCGTTATAGATGCTACTCTCACCCACCTGGCCAAGTACTGGCCTGACACTCCCTTTTCTGCTAGTCTGGCGCGTATTATTTTATCTTAGTCGGGAGGTATCTGGTAAAGGGTTAAGTGCCTGACTAAGAAGTTATAGTCGCGAGTTCAAGTCCTTCTCCTGTGTTTAAATAGAGCCAAAAAGGGTGAAAAAAAATTAAAACTTAACTAAAGTATTACTATATTTCATCGTTGTCATCCCAGAAAGTTTCTTTTTCTACCCCCTGGCATTTCACTTGCGGCGCATGGGCTGAGATGATGTTTAATATGATCTGGTTTTTCATTGCCAGTTTAATTACTATTAGGTGGTCACTTTTTCTGCCTATTTTTATAATTTTATTCTTAAATCTTTGTCGAGTAGGATAGCCACTCCGTTTGATACGTTTAGCATACTCTTCGTGGTAAGTGAGTTGACAACCATGTCCAGTTTCTCTTGATTTAGAGTCCTTTCATTTAGCTTCTTGTATACAATATATATTTATATTCTTTTTCTTTAAAACTTCACTTAGCTCGGGGTTGGTAGCTTAAGTTGTGTCCCATCATGGAGTCAAACATTCCACAATCCTAACCTTAGCCTTTTACAAAAAATATGCGAACAGATTTTGTTCTTAGTTTTTTTTTGGAGCTTTTGGGGAACGCTTTAGTATCGCCGCATTTACTCTTATTTGTCTTTCGCCATTTGCCCATTGTTTCATAAATATTCATATACAAGAAGGAAAGTTTTGAGTATAGTTTTACGGCCAGTGCTACCTGACGCCAAGATTTTTGCTCTCTAATAGTGTAGGCGCCGCCGTTGGCTCATAGAATCTCTTCCTCAGCTATCCCTACTGTGTGCCCCGGTCTAAAACCGACAACACACTTCCGGCCTTTGCTCCCTTTATAATGGCGAGACTTAAGAATAGGAGTTTGCTACGAATGCTGTTACCATATCTTGCCTCTTGGTCTGCGGAGGTTATTTTATTTCACCTCTACCAATTGCCATTATTTATTGGGCAAGCTAAAAGCACTTCCCTATCCGCCACCTACGGGCGCGGCCTTTACAGGAAGCTTCCGCTTGGTCAAAAAACAACACAAAAGAAAGTTATTTCCGCGAACATATTGCTTAGTTTGGTAAATTTTGTCGGGAGGGGGAGGAAGGGAAGTCGTCTTGGCAGAAAGACTATATAAACAATTAACACAACTAAACTAAACTTATGTTTGCATTTCTCACAGAAAAAGAAAAAAATAAATACAAAAACACGAACTTAATGCTATATCTTTCGTAACACGAATCGAACTAAAATGTAACAGAAAAGTGGGGATGAAATAAAGCAAAAACATATTTGCTATCAAGTTCAATTAATTTTTTTTGATTTTTCATTTGAAATTAATTTCTGTAATAATACAGTTTTTTTGGTTATTTCTTGTTATTTTTTTTGTATGGTTTCAGGCTCTTGAGTGACAACAAATTGGAAAAATTCATCCCGGAGCATTCAGAAACAACCATCAACTTAAGAGACTCTCTTTACAAAATTGTGGCCTCGTCAGTGTACCAAAGGAAAGTTTGTTTTCACTTAGATCCCTCACTTCCCTGTAAGTTTTTTCTAAACATATAACCTCAACTACATGCTAAATTCGTAATTTCTTCGAGTAAACAAAGCAATAGTGTCAGTAAACCGCTGAAGTAACATTTACGTGTATCTGATTTTTTGTATAGTTTTTGGGGAATGTCTGAAGAACGAATTCCTTAAACTTTTGGGCGAGTATGTATACAGTATATATTTAACTGCCGCACATAAATGTTACTGTATACTTTATATGTACATATGTTTATGTATAACTTGTACATATTTTTATAAAATTCTGGTTTTGCGTAAGGCAGAATTCCGAGAAAACGCAAAAAACTCTCCTCCGCTCATTGAATAATATGTGGCGAAATTCATTAAAGTTTCATCCTTTTCTCCAGTCTATCCATTGAAAATGTGCATAACTGTTAAAGTGAACGAAACGTTCAGCTATTACAATCTGAGATGTAAAAGTCATTTGAAACCAAAAGGTTTTTTACACAAATAATTAAGGAAAAGGCAATAAAAATGAATATTCAAGAAATACATGCTTTGTGTTGGATTTGTAATATTTTAATTCATATTAGCTTATACAGTCAACGATGACTGCAAAATTGAAGGCAAAAAGAAGGCTACTTCATTCAAGTCATGTGGAACAAATGCTCTAAAAATATTGTTGCTCTTATAAATCATTTCAAATCAGTGATTTGCTCTTTACCCACAAAAGTTTTTATTTAAAGGAAAAGAAAATGATTAAAAAAGTAAAAAATCATGCTGCTTATTCAGCAACCATTCAGGGCTGCTACGTATTTTTTAAGTCTTAATGTAAAAATTGAAAACTGAATTAATTACCTTATTATATTTTGAACAACGAAACTCCCAGTTCTGTTTTCCAATGCCAATATATTAACTGTTAAACGTTATAAATAAATATTTTTAACCAATTTTACGTATTTAACAATCGTTTTAAGACATGTAAAAATTAATAAATTTATTCTACGATAATTGTGGAGCTAAATAATTTTTGGTTTAAAAATTTTTTAAGAGGAAAACCTTCGTTAATTTCAATCATTTGAATAGGTGGAAGTTACGGAGAAAAAGGAAAAAATTACGGTTTTTTGCTTATTTACTTCATCGAGTACGTCAGACCAACCAAAATGAAGGATTTGTGGAGAGAAAGGGAAGTAAGGGGGGGGGGATTAAACGAAGACAAAGAAGTCTCTTGAAAAAAATTGATATATCGGAAAAAGATTAAGAATCGAATGTGCGCAATTTAAGTTGACGTGCATACCGTGTTGAAGAGAAAGCAAACAAAAGGTTTTTTGAATAATTTTTGTTGCTATTAAGAACCAATGCGTTTAAAGGAAATTAATGTTAAAAATCACTCGGAAATGAATGATTTAAATATGACGCTTTTCCCTGCCTTTAGCCAGTTTTTTCTGGCGACATTTCGCATTGATTTCGTGGTAGAAGAAAAGTGGTTTTTCTCTTTGACGGCGTTCCTTTTTGGGGTCGTTGTCCGCTTGATCGCCTGGATTTTTACTCGATCCCTTCCCCTTTAATAACACAACCCTTGCGACGACGCCATCGTCTATCTTTTTTGTTCCTAAATGTTTTTTTTTTGCTTTTTTCATTTTCTCCATTATATTGGAAGTTATTAATCATTATTGAGGCTTTCGCTCTCTTCTTTTTGGCATTTTGGCGCCTGTATATTTTTCTTATAATTCTAGTGCAACCCAAAGTTTTCTTTTAAAGGCAGTGAATAATTATATATCTTTAAGTGTCTAAACTTCTAAAATAAGCAATGGACTGCTTTTTTTCCAGACAATTAGATCAAAACGAAATTTGGAAAATCGAAGACGATAGTTTTGAAAATCTGGCTCAGCTAAGGAACTTGAGATTAGAAGGAAATAGGTTAAGATCAATTCCTGGAGGAGCTTTACTTCCTCTAAAATCTCTCGAAGCCTTGTGAGTTAAAATTATTTATACATCTTACTCATGATAATCTTTGACTTTAAAGAATTAGAGTTAGATATATTTTTGCTAGTGTAAATATATAACTTTCGCCACTAATTTATAAATAAATAAATGGAGAACTGTCGCAAAAGTTAAACTCTTTTAAAGGGTAAGGATTAACTTTAGGACTAGCAGAAGAGGCAGTTCTTCACAATCATTGAATAAAATAAGGCAAAATTCAGATTGTAGAGAAGCTAAACCATTTGATTGATCTAAATATTAATAGTGACATGACAAATTAAGAAACAAAATCATTGTTCGGTTTTTAATTTTTAAGGAATCTGGGGAATAATATGCTAACTTCAGTTCCAGTTGGAGCTTTTCCTGAACTTCAAAATCTTTTCATCTTGTAAGTACTATTCTTTCATTTCGATTAGTTGTAAAAACTTAATTTTGCTATTTATTGCCGTGGTTTTTTGCACTTAATGATTGGGGAATGGCGGAGAAATGCGATAGCACCGACAGTACTTCGAAATTTGACTTATCAGTGATTTAAACGCTATAAAGAAAAAAACGAAATAAACTAAACTTTAATGAGAAATGTGAGCATATTTAGCTGAGCACAGGCAATCAAAATTTAGAGCCATCGTTCATAAGGCTACTCTCATCTCTTCATTGATCGTCCTCAGGGGTTCTTTTTCTTTCGATTTATTAGTAAGGAGAGTTGAAAATCACGATTCGCATGAGTAGGTTGTGACAAATGGTAAAAAAATTGCAACAGCGTGTGCAATCTTTGATGTGTATTAAATTAACATGTTTATTTATTGTTACCCTACCGATTTCAGCTATAATTCGTATTATCGAATAAATAAAGACTTATATGAAAGTCTTTAAAAAGTATAAAAGTCTTTTATTAACCAAAGAGAAGTCTGCAAAATCACACCATAATACAAACCGTTTTAACATACGGCACTGACTAAGATGAAACTTGTAAGTAGGCGATTCTTCTCTTGCTTCTAACAAAAAAAAAGGCACTAAAGGAAATAAGAATAAAAATTCGTTGTTATCAGCAATCGGAATGATCAATTTATTTAAAGCATTAATAATTAATAGAGGATGTAGACACTGACTTCATCTAAAATGTTTTTTTATTTGGTTACGCCATTTTTAATAATATATGAGTTTTTGTTTCTAAAAATTCTCTAAAAGATAATGAACACTATCATGATGAAATATGAAAAAATTCATTTCAAGTTATGTGACGAGTCACAATTCAAATTGAGGCAGGGGACCCGGGAGTAGTTACACATTGTGAACTTATATAATAAATATTGGCAAAGCAAAACGATTATATTTGCATCAGAACTCACTGAAAAATGCCCTCCTCCAGTAAAAAAGGAACAAACGGCGGTATTCCTAAATATGATTTCTAGTAATATGAGCAGTCTTTAACAATGAATATACAATAGTATCAAAATATTTACTTTACTAACCTCAGCGGGACGCCTAGTGTAGTTGATAAAGTTTCTGACTTGGAAGCTATGGTCGTGAGTTCGAATCCTCCTCCCACATTCTGTTATACCCACAAAAGGGTGGAAAACGGGATTAAAACCACCACTACATTACTAACCTCACATAAGCAAACCATTTTTTTTTTACAAAGGAAGTAGGGGAGCTTTCTAAAGGCGCCTGTGAGGGTGGCCCAGATAGTGTGGGATTTTTGCCCACTAAACCCTTACTACCTATTTTATAGGGTTAAAAAGGCAGGAGGAAAGCCTGGCCAGGCAGCCGGACAAGGGACAGAGAAAATAGGGTACAGAGGGAGTGAGGTGTAGGCAGTGGAGAGATGGGAAATCAAAAGCAGTCAGAAGGAGAGGGGGCTACATAGTGAGAGGGACACAGTGAGAGGTAGGTGGGTGACAAGGGCCTGGAAACAGAGTTAAAGTGAGAAGGGAAACCAGGATCAGGGAAGGGAAAGGGGAAGAATCCCGAAGCTTACGGGCGATGAGAAGAATAAAGTGACAAAAGAGGGAACAGGCAGTAAGTACGTGGACGGATGTTTAAGAAGAGTTGTCGTAAGGACATTTGTCTGTTAGGAAGCGGCGGAAACGGTGGAGGTAAGACAAGAATGACCTATGACCAGAACGAATAAAAAGAGGCACGGGTAACCCATTGGAAGGGAGAGCAGGGAGAAAGAGATCGAGGAGTGTGAAGAAGAACTGAAAGGTGTTGTTGTCAGAGGTAACAGAAGGTGGAGAACGGAAGTGACGAGTAGACAAAGTGAATGTTAAATTTGTCCAAGGCGAAAATATTGGTACCAACAGCACATGCCAGTTTCTTAGTGATTCGGGAGTGATCGGAGGACTCAAGAGAGGGAGGATCAAGAGATCAGGAAAAGCGGAAGCCGAGGGAAAGAAGAGAACTGGCGAATCCTGAGGTTGGTGGGCTAAGTAAAGACTGATGAAGAGGTTCTTAAGTACTTTCAGTACAGAGTAACAGTTGCAATGAAAGACAAGGGAAGAGATAGCTTGAGTTCAAGACATTTTACAGACGCAAACATGGCGACTGTATAGGAAGAGCACCAAGAAGGGAATATATTCACGGCGGATGACAGGGAAGGATCATGACAAAGGCGGAACCGGACTTTGTGCGAGTTTGGACGCCGCTTATATAGATGTGAATGGAGTCCGAGGGAGCAAGGAGAGAGGAGAAAAACGGGACAAGAAGAGTCGTATGAAAGGAAAAAACGGCGGGAAGGGAACGCGCGCTGAGAAATCGATCGTCTGGAAGGGAGTCAGGGAAGATCCGGGCACGACAATGATGGAGCCCATGTAGCTTCCATGGGAGGTGATGGGGGAAGCAGAAAAAGAGCACGAAGGGCAAATAGAGAGCAGGTCCGATAAGAGCTGGAAGCAGAGACGAGGAAGGAGCGCTGGGTTCGAAACAGGTATTTTTGGGTATAATTCAAGTTAGCAGCCGAACCCCAAAGTTCGGCACCATAAGTCAGGATCGGAGGGAAGCTACTTTATAAATGGTGCGCCAGACTGATAGGTAGAGGAGGATAAGTTACCTCTGCAGCTGCCACTTTTCAAGTCAAATGAAGGGCCTTAGCGCGGATTTGAGTCGGATGACGCTTCCACGTCTCCCAAGATCTTCACACTGGGCACCTCACTTAATGGGGAACCACATAATTGAGAGTTCCTCGGCTGAACCTGATTAAATGGGTTTTTGGGGGCAGAGAAACAAAAGAAAAAAAATTAAACATCACTTCTAACACGGGCCGGTGAGAAGAATGGTTTAATTCAGTTCGCATATTATACATAATATTCATCAGGAATGCGGTGGTTTGCACTTATATCGCGTTGGGGTTGTCTCTACCCAGGTTTGTGGGAAGCACAATTAGCATTCTCTTGCGCTAATAACATTCTAAAATAAGTGTAGCAAACTCATATTAAGAACCTTTGTTGCCATCATTTCGTCTTTTTTTAAATACTATTCGAATCAGCCATAATTTCCTTTTAATTACCTTTACTTAATTACCATCTCTCTCTAAATATAAAACTAGTATTGTAGTTTTTTGTTAAAAATTTGAAGGGACGTGTCTGGAGAAACAGAGCACTATCGCAGTCCTGGAAGCCGAAACTTTTACAACTCAAAAGATGTTTGAGAATTAATTTTTATATCTTGACGACACAGTAAAAAATATGACTAGTTTTTGAGAACAAAATCTCATCAAATGATTAAAAGTTTTGAACATTTCGTACATTTCTACTATTGTTTTTGGTTCCTTTTCTTCGAAATATTGCACATGTCATAAGGATATTGCATATGTCATAAGGATAAGGATTTATTATGCCGTGGTATCTCATTGACGTGTATGTCTGTTTGATGATCTACTATATCAGTAATATTCTTGGGGTGATCGCAAAATTGATCTTAATTATTAATCCTTTTCCTTAAAATACTTTCTTCATATTATAGGAAACTTTTTACTGCTACTTATCATCAATATTTTTTCTAGGTTATTGAAAAGAAACCAAATCACAAAAATAGAAGATGATGCATTTGTTAATCTAACTTCTCTACGGGTATTGTAAGTAAATCTAAAAACAATTTCTTTAGTCAGTTAAAGAGTGCTAAAGACTTTATATTTATTTATTTTACAGAGAATTAGACAATAATCTCCTCACTCATCTCCCTATAGCATTGACGGAACTCATGTCTCTTCAAGAACTTTCTATATCTAGCAACAAAATTAAGTACATCCCAGGAGGAATTCTTCAAAAATCATCAGGGCTTGCCTTACTAGAACTTCAAGGAAATCCATTAGTGGGGGTAGACCCACATGCGTTTTCATTTCTTCCAAAATTACGAAAATTGTGAGTTTGTTTTTAATGACAAAGACATATTGACAAAAAGGAGTTTTAGAGCCATTCCAATCTTTACTTGCAACGATAATCGCTTAAAGTTGTATATCGCGTTTCTAATTATCATTTATATTATGAAACTAAGTTGCTGCTAAAATTTTTATTACATAATTTTTTTCTTCGCTTATTTACCAGACATCTGTAATTTATCATATACAGGAAATCTTCCCAGTTCTGCGCCTTTTTTCCTTTACAGGAAAGATTTTATTTTAATTAAAGGTGTTGAGGTAATTTTCTTGGATGTTCATATTTCCCTCTTTTATGTTTATAGAACTCTTTCGGAAGCCAGGGAACTTACTGAATTTCCTAGCTTAAACGGAACAACAGCTTTGGAAGTTCTTAGGCTGGATAGGGCTAGCCTTCATAATGTTCCAGTGACTTTATGTAAAACTTGCCCTCGTCTCAAAAGCTTGTAAGTCTTTTTTGTTTGTTTCGTAATTGGGTGTAATTTTTGATAGAAAGTTTTTCAGAAATGATATTTTGTCTGTTAGGATCTTGTTTTATTAATCTTTCAATTGTATTTTTACAGGGACATAAAATGGAACAGACTGACACAAGTTCCAAATCTAAACCTTTGCAAGGACCTTCGAGTTCTGTGAGTAAGGATTTATTTTTTTATCTTGTGAATACATAAAATCTTTTTCCAAATTATTTAAGTATTATTTTTTACATATAGTGTAATACAAGTTCTAAAATTTGATTGAGCAAATTGAGTTGAGAATTTAAAATTAAATGATGAAAAAGTATATTTTGCGTATTTTTTCAAACATTTACTAATCAGAGGAGGAGGGTGTGCACATTTTAGTAAAAGAATTTGTTGTGAATTAGTATGGAGATATGATATAAATTTTTAAAAAATCTTTATGGTTTGTAATGATTTTCTCCTTAAACATTTAATTTAATTTTAGGGATTTGGCTCATAATCGAATAACAGCTTTAGATGGAAGATTGTTTAAGGGTTTGCCTCAACTTCATGACCTATTAATTTCTCACAATTCAATATCTAGGATTCCTCATGATGCCTTTTTTGGGCTCATAAGATTACAAGTCCTGTGAGTAGAACTGCATAATTGCCACGTCCAACCAGTCGATTTATCATAATTTAGCAGCTTTTTGTACAAAAAAAATTATCTTTTTTTTTGTTCAGAAAAAGATCCTTTCAAGTCTTCTTGTTCAATGTATTCGTTTGTATAAATTTTAATAATCATAGTGTATTCTTTTAAATAGTGTCCGTTTAATTAAATTACCCATATTATTTCGTAGAAAACTAGACATTGCGAACATTTGGTAATATAAGATAAAGATGGTGTAACACAAAAGGCACGCAGTTGGGAAATGTCCCTCCCTTCACATAAATTTTTCTATTCACAAAAAATTGAGTTTTGTTCTCATATAATAACAAACACAAGGAAGAAAAATGCCAGATCACAGAGGTATGCTTTTTTAAACATTCAAATGTGCAAGAACACTATCCAAGAAGTTAGGTTTCTGCTTAAAATTATCGAGCTTAAAATTATACACATTAAATACTGGGTAAAAGATTACCCAGTAATGCACTACATAATACACATTAATATGCACACAACAGCATATTCTGCATGTATTGCATACCTCATATAGCATGTATTGGAAACCTCCAACTTTTCATCCCTTTATTTCCAGACTTCATCCTTCCTTACCTGTTTTTCTTCTAAATTCAATCACTCCTGTCCTTTTCTCGCTTTTATATTTGAACCGTCATATTTTTTGCCTTGTCTTGTTTCTTAACTTGGTTTCCTACTCAGTCTCGCTCGTGGCTTGACCATTTCAACAGCCGTAAAAGTTGACGAAACATTGGTGTCCAGTAAAAACATGACGAGGTGTAATAACTCAGTATTTAACGTGCATAATTTTAAGTGCAAGTTTTAACCTTTCCTTTGCATTAGAAAATAAATGAAAAATACAGAATAAGAGTTGCAAAAATGTTATTTTAATGTTTTCAATGCAGTTTTAAACTTTTACTTGATAATTGATTTTCTCTTTTTACCTTACGGTTTATATTTTGGTCTTTTATTTTATGTAACTTTATTTTTATATAAGGAGGTCGAAAGACGTTTCACTGGTTAGGAGCAAAATATAATTCTTTAAAAAAAATAAAATTATCCGTCTTACGTGGCGACGTTTGTAGAGAATATTTAACTTACTTCATAATCAACAACCCATTTGTCTTTAAAGAGATTTTCATCAGAGTTTTTGTTTGTGAAGTCCTTTTTCCTCTTCCCCAACCCCAAAATATTTTTAAACAATACTGAAAACAGAACTATCTTTTGCAGGGACTTGGAGGGGAATGCCATTGAATACATTCATCCAGAAGCTTTTTTAGGATTTAAACAACTAGAAGATCTGTAAGTTTTAAAGTGGTGTACAGTCGTATGGAGAACTAACAATTCTAAAGCGTTAGGGTGTATCATGAAAAAGTTGCAACACGTGAGGGAAAATAAAAATTTTGACTTACATAGTTTTGGAGCTTATTGTAGGTCTTGTAGCTTAACAACCGAAAACATGTTTGTTCCGCAATAGTCCGGTATGAAATACATGTAAAGCGTATTAATAAGATAATAATGTGGTAATAGCGGAATAGTAATGTAATAATGTCAATAGCGGAAGATCGTGCCAGCTGGAAGTCTCTGATTGCTTCCCTCACCCCGCGACCCCTAACGGATAAGCGGGTCCATGAAAAGAAAGAAAGATAATGTGGTACTTGTTCAATCGAAAGTAAGTCCTGTAAGAAATTCAGTAATAAAGAATTAAGTCAAATGAGAATATTTTGGATAAAAATACCGATGCTAATTGTGTGTAGCTTACGTTTCGTCTACTCAATCACTGTGACATCTTCAGTTTGAAAAAATATATCCACAGGGATTAAAATTGATAAGACTTTCTCCGTGTATAATTAACCATTTTAAAAACTGGGAAAAATCCAAAAGTTAAAATAATAGAATTTGAACTTTACAAGCTGGAATAAAATACGTTGCTTTTTTCCTGCAGACCCTTCAAGCTATTTCAAAATTTAAAATTCATTTTTTTCTTTTTTTACATTAGCAATTTAGGTAATAATATATTTCCTATCCTACCAGCGAGTGGCCTGGATAGACTACTTCATCTTAAAACTTTCAACAACCCTAATTTGAGGGACTTTCCTCAGCCGGATAATTTTCCCCGGATTCAGACTTTGGTAAATATAAGAAGGAATTTAATTTAGAAAACTTTTCAAAGACCGTAATTAATATTCAATTCATCTTGTTCAAATTGCATTTTGGGTGTTTAACATTAAAATTTTATTGATAAAAGTAAATTGATTACTGAACTAGTGAACTACAAGAAGAATAATAAACTCGTCAGATCATCTTTTTTGCTATCTAGAATTCAAAATTAAAGGATCGCTTCAACTGATTATTCTTTGTACGGTTTCCTCACGTAGGTGCTCTCCTATGCTTACCATTGCTGTGCTTTTCTTCCTTTGATTCCCTTGGAAACTCCGAAACCTCCTCTTCACGAGTCTGTTCTGTTTCCAACGGATACGGAATTTGATATGAGTCTCTGGAATTCGAGTCTCACTGATATTTGGCCACAACTTCGTAAGTGTTAAATTTTTCCATCATTTCTTTTAGTTCTTTCGATTGTTTCTATTAATTACTTTTAAATCAATTGCCACATAATTTCTTTCTGTGTGCCAGTCATCGAGCTGTTTTACTTTGGGTGGCAAATAATAGGGTCAATTAAGGATCAGCATCTACAACTATGTTTATATTGTATATTACCTTTATGCTGTAATAATTACTGGATAATAAAAGTAGAGATGTCATTCTGGGCAAAAGCCTGATTTTTGCAACTGTGTTTTTCGTTCAATATCACCCCAAATTGTTAACAAACACTTATAGTTTTTTCTCCGAACTTACTTCACAGGAGAAGTGACTAAAAAAACAAGGCAAACAATTGGTAAAAGTGACTGATAACTGAACTGCATCAGTTTGTTATTTCAATTTTGTTGTTTTTCCTTTTTCTCCAGAAAATCTAAGTAAAAAATTTGGAACGGAAATAAACGAGCTTTGGGATAATTTCGGCTCCGATTTTACATACCCAGGAAACCTTCCTGCTTATGTTGAAGAGTATTTCGAGGAACAAGAGACAAAATTAGGTCTTTCGGAGCATTCGACAGGAAAAATTCAGTGCTTACCTCTGCCTGGTAAATTCCCTTTTATTAAGTCTAAAAAGTCTGTGCTATATTTTAAAATGAAGACCTGGCATGTAAAGAGGGAAAGGAATGTTACTCTTCATACACTTTTGCCATTTTATTCTTTGTAGATATTTCCGTCAGTGTTTCATTCACCATTCAGTTTTTTTCATTAAATGTTTAATAATCGATATGTTTTTTGCTTATTTAACTTCTTTATTTTTTCAGGGCCTTTTTTGCCATGTCAAGATTTATTCGATTGGTGGACTCTTCGCTGCGGCGTTTGGATTGTTTTCCTACTGGCTATGCTTGGAAATGGAACCGTTGTCTTTGTTCTGGTTTTTTCTCGCAGCAAAATGGACGTTCCAAGATTTTTAGTCTGTAATTTAGCAGCAGCAGACTTTTTCATGGGAATATATTTGGGATTTTTAGCAGTCGTTGACGCATCCACTCTTGGGGAGTTCCGCATGTATGCGATTCCATGGCAAATGAGCGTGGGTTGTCAATTGGCCGGTTTCCTTGGGGTTTTGAGCTCTGAATTATCCGTCTACACGTTGGCTGTAATAACCCTTGAGAGGAACTATGCAATTACGCATGCCATGCACTTGAACAAAAGGTTGTCTTTAAAACACGCGGGGTACATAATGGCATGCGGCTGGACTTTCGCCTTGGTCATGTCTTTGCTACCCCTTTTCGGGATTTCAGATTACAGGAAATTTGCGATTTGCCTTCCTTTCGAAACAGAAACACCAGGCAGTTTGACTTATGTTGTATTTTTAATGCTAATCAACGGCGTAGCATTTCTCATATTGATGGGGTGTTACTTAAAAATGTACTGTGCGATTCGAGGTTCTCAAGCTTGGAATTCCAATGACTCTCGAATTGCCAAAAGAATGGCTTTACTAGTTTTCACTGACTTCTTGTGTTGGTCTCCAATAGCATTTTTCTCGCTCACGGCTGCTTTTGGAGTTCAATTAGTGTCTCTTGAACAAGCGAAAGTTTTTACCGTTTTTGTTTTGCCGTTGAACTCATGTTGCAATCCCTTTTTGTACGCAATTTTAACAAAGCAATTCAAAAAAGATTGCGTACTTATCTGCAAGGCAATTGAGGAGTCCAGGGTAACGAGAGGAATAGGACGCTGCAGGCACAGCTCTAATTTCAGCAATCGTCAGACCCCTGCTAATACCAATAGCCTCGTTGATCGATCTTCGAGGGATAATCAACATCCACATCAACAGCAGTGCACTTGTAATGTCAAACTATTGGCGGACAGTAGTTCAGGAACACTGAGAAGAACTAGTTCCACAAGTGGTAGGACTTCTAGGCTGTGGTTTTCGAACAAGGTAAATTTTTGTAACCGTACTGAGTTTGCCCTACATTTTATATCAAGGAGACTGCTTTTAAGTTTTCTAGTCATTGGAGCTATTATTACTAGAGCTACTCTCTCCAACCGGCGGGGTCCACATTCGATACAACATGATTCATTTAATTTTTGTTGAACGACGTGTGCATAACGCAACAAGCGTGTGGGGGGGTGGTGTGATGACTGCAGCAGAATGTGACACAAATACGTTCGATACCATTGTTAGGAGTTGAAACGATATATTTGATGTCACAGTTATACTTATTATTGTCGGAATTAGGTGAATTGCAGTTGTTGATCGAAAACACTCGAATTTCGAACTAACGAATAAAATACGTATTTTGAAATAAAAATATTAGTACAAAAACTAGAATTTAGAATCGAAATTTGAAATTAAAAAGTTGTTTTTGTGAAACGCCGAGATTGACTATCAAATTTGGTTTTGCATGTTGTTGCGGTCGGTTATGCCAAACTCCTATGAACCGTGTGCGGATAGGATAATGCTGGGGCAAGGTTGTGGCCACTGAGACACGTGTTATTGTTGAACGTCGGGCGCGGAAAATAATGATCCGAAAACTTATTACAGATCAGAATGTTGCGTGTTCAAATCACGTCGGGAGTCACCAATGTCGGAATTAAAAAACACTTCAAACTATTGGACAATAACAATTGTATTAAAAGAAAAAAAATGAAATACCCAAAACCGAGAGGATGTAGGTTTTTGTGTAGCTTTGAGGCTGACTATGGAATTTGGTTTTTGTTTTCGTCTGCTTTTTTACTGGAGCATTCCCAAATCAAGATTATGGCGAGTCACCACGATTGATAAAAAAAAGATAAAACCACAAAAAATTGTTTTTATTTTAGAAATGGCGGAAATTATTTTTGACGGGAAATATCTTTTTGACGGGATTAAAAATACTAAAGTCACTTTTTAAATGACTAATAATTTTCAACCGAGCCATACAAACTAAACATGCCGTTCAGTGTACTTAGTTACTTCCCACTAATTATTCTTTATTTCAGTTTCAGTGGCTATTGTTGTGCCTAAACAGAAGAAGAGAGGGTAGAAGAAGGACTCGTTCAGACCAATACGCTTATCAGATTGCTGAAATTCAACAAAAGACACACAAAAGAGCGTCGTCCGTGTCTTCAAGTGAAAATTTCAGTTCTTCAAGAAGTGATTCATGGAGACAGAATCATCATCACCATTGCGGCATTCCCCTGAGACTTTTGGATCCAAAGAGAAGGGCTAGCTCCTGGCTAGTAACCCGAAAAACATCTCAAGATTCGAATTTATCATCTTCCAGAAACGATTCTTCTGGTTCTGCAACAACTCAGAGCACGAGTACCTGGAGGATGTCTAGATCGAGTGCTTCGAGCGACGTCCGAACTCAAATCATTCCGAACGCAGACGTGAATTCAAATAAGACCAAGCCAAAGCCTAAATTAATGAGACAAAGTGCCATCACTGATGATTCTGAGTTCCATATACCTCCAGGTTCCCCGGGACGTCTTACCGTTCGATTTCTGACAACTATTCCATCCGCTGCGGAAACCAGCATGCAAAACGAAGATGAAGGATCTCAGGAAATTTCAGTGGAAAAAACGACGAAAGAAGGGAAAATGATCTCGAACTTTTCGAAAGACTTTGATTGTGGCCAACTTGGCAAGAAAGAAATTCCTTGTTTACAAGTCAAAGCCAAAGAGTATCCTTCACCCTGTCTTTCGTCCTTGAGATTACCACCAAAGGCCTGTTCAAATTCTCCCACAGAAAGCTCAACCACCGCTTCTTTTTTTCGAGTGCCAACTTCACAGGGAGGAACCTCTTCGGGCTTCCCCACAATTCGCTCGGCACCTTCTTTGTCTACCCCTCTAGTGCTGTCTAGTCCCTTACGATCACCCGATAAAAATCTACCAGGAAATAATGATGAGGTTACTTTCGGAGGAGAAGAAACGTCCGAAGAGCTTAACAATGATCAATGTTAAATAATTTTTCACACTAATTTCTTACTAACTTCAGATTTTATTATTGATAAAAAGTAGTCTTACTTGCTTCTTGTAAATTGTTACCTTAATGGAACGTTTCACATTGATTGTTGTTATAGATTGAAAGTTTGTGTCGTTTGTGATGTCCTTTAATTGTTGGTTAATTTATTTTTTACTTTTAAAGTCCAATTTTACGTATATTTATAATTAATTTCTTTCTCTTTAGCCTTGATTTTTTAAAGTCATTGTAAGTGTCGTATTTCAGAGCGAAGACACAAACTTGAGTTAGTAAAATCGATCAAATAATTTGTTCATGAATTTTGGCGCGGTACCATACTAGACATTAGGACTACTCAAGAAATTTAGTAAAGTAATGGGATACAGATAAAATTTCACATCGATTCTAATTTCGACTGTGCTAAACGCGATTCGTTAAAAAAAAAAAAAAATAACCCAGCAAACAAAGAGTTTGTTTTTTTCAATGCCACCTAACGTGCCTGCCAAAGCACAGAGGAAAAAAGTTTTTAAAAATTATACGAGATGACGTCAGGAATCGAAAAAAAAGCATGGTGGTTGATAAAAGGAGAAAAAAAAATTTGTTTGACAATAACATATGATTTGTACTTAGATAAACAATATTAAAATCTTAACTGTAAAGAATGTAGTAAAACAATTTAGCATGTTAATTATTTGAATATTTATTTATTATATTTTATATTTTTAAGTGCATCTGAAAATAAATATTGTGTTGTACTGTTTGTTAAAATGTTTCTGTAAAAAAGCATTTCTTGGCCATTTGTAATTTTGAGCTACAATAATATTTCCTTACCTAATGCTTTTCCAAAAACACTAATTTCGGAGATGTTAGTGCAAGGTTCTGAGAGCGGTGTTTTGTCTTCATATGTAGAGAAAGTGTTTTATGTTACGGAAAATATTTAATTTTTTCACGGTTACTTTCCCTTAATTCTGTGCGAGTTTTTAAACTAATAATGCCTCTAACTTTTACTACAACGGAATTTTTTATGATTTGTTTTCCTACTTATGCTCTAGTTTTAATTACTTAATGTAGTGTTCTAGTTTTTCACGACGCTTTCTAATCAAGAAGGGAGTTCTATTTTAAATGTTTTATTATTCAAAGTCTGATATATCCATCCAGCGATCGCTGGATCGCACTTCTTTTATTTCATCGAATAAAAACATAATCAAACACGACGCATATTAATTTTTTTTTTAATTTTGAGAACATAATTTTTATATAACATAGAAAACACTCGAATTCCCCTTTAGTGGGATGTATGAGGCTGCAAGTTTCTACTTATCTCATCCTGATGAATTCGAAATTTATAAAAATTTGGCGACTCCCATGGGGGTTCGCGACACTTGGTTTGATTGTGAATCAGCTACCTTTCGTTTACTCGCTGAGTAAACATTACTACCAAGACTTTGAGATTTGGAGGGAATTTTGGGGTGAAAGGATAGTAGATAAGTTGAAGGAAAACATTTTTTAGGTAAGGAAGAGGGGAAGAAAAACAGGCTGGGAATGATGCACCCAGGTGGGATTTGAACCACGGCCCTTGGAGTGATAGGCGAATGATCTAACTCAGGGATGAACATTTGATGTCCGTGCCACAAAGTCATAAAAATTCTACTTTTTAATAGGTGACATGCCACAAATAATTTTTAATTAATTTCTATCACAAAAGAACTTATTAAAAAATAATAATTTTGTTTTTGTGCGTGCCATCAAAATTTTCCGACGTGTCACTTATGGCACGCGTGCCATAGGCTCGCTATCCCTGATCTAACCTCTCGCCCACCAGACCCTCTTGTTTATCATTTTTATTATTATTAAAAAAATAACAAATAATAATAATAATAAAATAAAACAAATGTATTACTTAGGGTAAGGAAGAAGACGAGTAAACACGAATTCAAAGAACAAGAAAAACTAAAAACAGGAACAAAGTGGACCACAGAGAGAAAAGAAAAACAGCAGAAAAATGAAGGAATATTGGGCAAAGAGGAAGGCAGTAGAGGCAAGAAAGCGGCTGTTGAAATAAACGTGGTCCTAGAAGGCCGAAACGGAAAAAAAAAACGTATTACTTAAAAAAGTTTTAGCCTCAGCCAAATAAGATAATCTTGTTTGATTTTAGATTCTAAAAACGAGAATCTGGCCTTTGATTTTTGATTTGTATTGTTTATTGCGGTTTAAACTGATTTGGATGGCGAATTAAGGTTTTTTAAGCTTTGACTGCCTGATAAATCTCGCCGGTGTCAAGTGTTTCTCTCGCGAAGAGTGTAGTCAAGAATTTTAACTATTAAAATTTAGAAACCTCTGTGGTAGAATTCGCCGTCTAACGGATAGGTCGTGGTGAAGCTTATCAGGTTATTATAGATTTTATTTTTTATTTCAATTTTTTTAAATTTTTAATTCAGCAATAATTAATGGGTAAAGGAATTGGGCGATGTATTAAATTTTGCTTAATTTTTTCCTTTGTATTCTTCAGTCACTACGAATAATTTTTTGTTACCTACTGAAACATGTTAAATTTTCAGAGTTAAACACATTTTTAATGTAAAAAACTTCCCTCCTGGTATTATTTTTTTATAACGATGTAATGCTGTAATCATACCAGTTTTGGTATAATGGTAAATTGACAAAAAACTACGTGTAAAAGTTAAAAATATAATTTAACCATTGACATGGTTTGTGGTATGTCTTATAGAACATGTGAAGATTATTGTATGCGTTTTTGATTGATTTCATGTGAAGGTAGGATTGATTTATTTCCACTCATTCGTCTTCACTGATAATTTGATTAAGTTAAAAATCATTAAATTAATGATAAAATACTCCACTTAATTTTTTATACTTATACAATAGGTTTTACTGTTCTAAAACTTATTTAACTGATTGATGTGTTTCTTCAAGATTCTTTAAATCAGGAAATTAGTATTTCAATGGAAGAAAAAATTGAAGGATTAAGCTGTGAAGGAGATGATGATGATGATGATGATGATGATGACGACGAAGAAACATGGGAGGAAATGGGACTAAATTGTGAAATTTTCATAACTTGTTTGTTTTGCACCAGAAATTTTAAAACAATGGCCATTGTCTTAGATCATTGTAAAACTCATCACAATTTTAATTTGATGAATCTTAAAAATAAGTTTAACATGGATTGTTATTCATATATATGTATGGTTAATTATTTGAGAAAAATGAAAACTGATCCAGATACATTGTTGTCATTCAAGGAGCCTCCATGGTTAAATGGGGAATATTTGTTACCTGCAGTTGAGGATGATCCTTGGCTAATGTTTGGTAAGCATCAAGATGATTAGCAAAAAAAGATGTAACAGATTAATTTTAGAAAAGGTGTTTCATATTTTTTACAAACACAAATTTTGGCAGTAAGGCTCAATTTTATCAAAAGTATTATAATTTTAATATAAGATACGATTAAAGTGGGACAAATTTATTCACAATTATTTGTAAGATATTGATTTCATGCATGATCTTTTATTTTTTCAGTTGAAATGCTTTAAGCGTACAAGATAATAAGTAACAATAAAGATTCAAGATGAGGTGCTTTAATTTTTGTTTACCTGATTTAGATAAGCTACATTGCTGCCAGAAGTAAGGTGTTTTGGGTGGCATTTATTTTTTTTTGATTTTAGATTTTGATGGCCTAGAGTCACCCAGAGATGATATAATGTTGCCACATGAACAAAATTATCATGTAGTCAATTCTGAAAATGGTTTAGTCACTCTTACTGAGCAACACTTTGCACAATTGCAACACAAGATAAAGCATTTGACTATTCAGGTATATCATAATTTTCTTTGTAATGGTATTCCTTATTGTTATTTTAGAAAGTCTGGAAATTACGTTACCGACGGATTTAGTAAAAAAAGAAATGCAGACGTTACTTTGATTATAATTTTTTGAAAAAGCTGAGTTCTGCCAACTGTATACCTATCTCAAATAGTAATACAGTATTTTAACTCTGTAAAAAAAAAAACTGAAAAAGATTGTAAGTTAGAAAACTTGTAAAAAAGAGTAAAAAAGATGTGCCAATTGAACACAATTATGTCTTCATTTACACACAATTACACACTGAGTTCGTTTCTTGGGTTTGTTGGTGAACTGAAACGTTCTTTACGGAAATAATACTGTTTAATTGTATATAATTGGTTCCGTATGGTGTCGATGATTTTATGCAATTCATGATACAGTGGAATGGAGAAGGTGGGAGAGGAAGAAGGAAGGTTATTTTTTTGAAGGAGTGGCATAAGATGAACCATTTTTCGTCGGAATATATTTGAAACATTAGGTTCACCAACAAGATGTGCAATTCCCTAAAATGCCACGACTCAAAGTGGTACCAACACGGATGAAACATGAGAATGCTAAAACGAACAACATAACTCATAAAATTTCTTAATTTGTAAAACTTGCAAAATGGTTGTTTCTTGTACTAAACCAACGTTCATACATGCAGAAAAAGAGCTTAACGTTAGAGTTTATTTATTATTAGGCAAACTGAAAATTATTTTGTTTAAAATTTTTCTCAATCACAGGTACAAGAAAAAGAAGAAGCTCTTTCATTAGCCGTCGAACAAATTCAAGAAATGAGAGCAGTTACCCAAAACTTTCTGTTTAGCGATTCTTCGGAGCGGAGTGAAACAAAGATGAAAATTTCCGTCGATGATGGATATTTTAGTAGTTACTCTCATTTTGCCATTCATCACGAAATGCTATCAGTAGGTATTGCTGTGTATTTGAATAAATTTGCATTAATATTTGTTATTCAGTTTAAAAATCGGAAATACCTTTATTTCAGGACAAAGTTAGGACGTCAAAGTACAGAGATGCGATTATGAAAAATGCATCCTTGATCTCGGGGAAAACGATCCTGGATGTTGGTTGTGGAACTGGTATACTTTCAATGTTTGCAGCGACTGCAAAGGCTAGTAAAGTTTATGCGGTTGATCAGTCGGACATAATTTACTGTGCGATGGATATAGTGAGGTAAAAAAGTAAATCTCTTGTCATTTGAATTTCTAGTTTATTTCAATGTAGAAAAATTTCCCTTCGATATTCAATTCACTGAATTGGGATTTCTTGAGTCCTAATGTTTGCAAAATGGAATTTTAGAGTCTGAGTTAATTGACAATTATTCATGCCTCAATGTAAAAGTTACTAATTGGTTTCAGAGAAAATAATTTATCGGATAAAATTGATCTTATACATGGTAAAGTGGAAGATATCGTATTGCCAAAAGAAGAAAAGGTAGATGTCATTATATCTGAATGGATGGGATATTTTCTTTTGTTTGAGGGAATGTTTGATAGTATCGTAACAGCTAGGAATCGGTTTTTGAAGAAAAATGGGTATTTGCTCCCTAATCGATGTGTTCTTCACATTGCAGGAGTTTCTGATCCAGGTGAAAATAAAGGATTTTTGTGTGTAAATTAAGCTTTTGTTTAATTCAAGCATTTCAGATGTCCGGGAAAGTTTTTGTCGATTATTGTTGACTTGAGAGCTTTGTACATTTATGTGAATCCGAGTGTTGCGTACGTTTTCAATCGGAGGGAAATCTCATAGTTAAAGAAAAATCAGAGAGACTACGACTTATACAGAATAATTTATTTTCAGATGTATACCAAGAAATGCTTGGATTCTGGTCTGATGTATATGGTTTTAAAATGTCATGCCTAGTGAAAGAAGTCATTAGAGAAGCTCAAATATTTCAGGTACCTTCTCACACCGTTGCTACAAACTCCTTTCCCATATTAAATTTAGACCTTTATGAAGCTGATGTGCACAGGTAATATATATTACTATGGATTTTTCAAGCGTTATTGTTGGAGATCTAAAGTAAATTTAAATTTCTGATTGATGCGTTTTTCTTTTAAGTTATTCACTTAATTTGAACTAATTTTTGTAGCACTGATTTCACAGCAGATTTCACATTAGAATGTTTAGTAGATGGAAATCTGACTGCATTATGTGGTTATTTTGATGCATTCTTTGATCTACCGAAACCTGAAGTTCTCTCAACCGATCCAAAGCATGAAAAAACCCATTGGAAACAAACTGTATTTTTTCTACCGAATCTTGTTCCTATTAATAAAGGTATGCTATCCTCAACTTAAATTTTAAAGTTTTTAATAAGGATTACACTTGCTAAAATTTAGATGTTGACATCCGGAAGGAGTGCTATATTCATATCCTCGTGAAACAAATGAGAAATTATCACTGAAGGTTGTCTGTCATCACTTTGGTATCATCTTCTTGAAAGTGGTCAGGGAAGAAATTTGGATTTTTCATGAATTCACAAAGACTGATCTTAATCAAAAAAAGGTCTCACGCTGCAAAAAGACTGAGGAAAAATGGTTGGGAGTTGGGTCGAAACTTTTATCTCACTCATCGTACTCAATAGATCTCGCGCTGTCGAATGGCAATTTTTTCAGATTTTTAGAGGATACCAGCATTAGAGTTAAAAAAAATTTAACAAAGTTGGGCACGATTTCACTAATCGTGCTTGAAAAAGTAATTCACTGAAAAACTGAAGGACTTTTTGAAATCGAGGAATCGGGCTTGGAAGGGAATTGAACAACCGTCTATAAGCTGGCAAAAATTGTTAGAATCCTTTCATTGCTTAGTATTTAACTGCGTTTGAAATTTTTTGACCAATGGATTGTTTGTTGAAAACTTGGATTAAATGTCCAATGTTTGACTGCCGAGGGAATTTTTTATCTATATGCCAAAAATGCGAGGTGAAATGTGTAGTTTTTTGAGAAAATAATGAAAATGGTTATAACTCACCATAACTGTTGTTATTAATATAGTAAAGTGACATGCTCACTTTCAGTTTCAACTATCAACTATTTTTTGAGTTATTTGATGAATTGAAGGATAGTTGAAGTTTAACTATGGTGTGTTTACAAATTTTAGGTCAGTTGCTCATTTAATTTAAATATGAGGAAGAAGAGTCTTTGTCATCTTTTAAATTTTGTACCGGCGAAGATTCATCTGCTTGTGGAATTAGTTCCAGTATTTTTGTCAACCTCTCGAAGGTTGTCCTTTCTGCCTTTGGGGAGGCATATGGGAGGGAGTATGTGGGATTTGCATTCACTAAAACTCCTGGGTGGACTCTAACTAGGCTCGGGCGGTAAGACCCGGAAAACCGCGTAAAATCTTCCGCAATCCTTCCTCGCCCACGATGACTTTACATAGTCTAATCCCTCCCCTTGGTCTGGAGTTGATCCACTCACCAGTCCTCCTCCTCCTCCGCAAACGCTTTATCCCGAAACCCATCCAAGTTAGTCCGTGACCCCCTTTCCTGAACTCTTTCGCCCTCCTTCTTCCGCAACACCACTTCCTCGCAGAAAGAGGAGAATGCAGTCCAGTTTCTCGAGGATCCCCCGAACGATCGCCGGGAGGTAGTTCCAGTATTTTGCACACGGAGCTGTTAACTCGCTTCGTAGATTACTTAATTTCATCACTTTTTGCATTATAAAATTTAACACTAACTCAATATTTCTATCATAAATCTAGTAATTTTTTTCGTTAATTTTAGGTTCATTACTGAATGGAACGATAAATTGTCGAAGATCAGCAGAGGACAGTCGAGCTTTAACAATAACCATAAATCTTCTTGGTCAACAAAATGAATATTACCTTAAATGATGTAATAGGATTGTATAATGTCATAAAATTAGTTACATAATAAATAAAATATGTGATTAATTAAACCCACCAGAAACATGCGTCGTAAAATTAAGGAAATCAATGATCAAAAGTGAATTTCCGTTTAGGTTCAGGGGCACATTTATTGCAGAAAAAAATAACGAATGCATCATTATGTGTATCAAAATCCATTTTCCCATCCTTTTTTTTTCACCCTTGGAAAACCAATTCCTATTCATAGATCTTTGTAGTCAATAATTAGATGCTCTGAATTCCTGATTCAGACACTACTGTTTTTCCTATGTGAAACTTTTTCTCCGGACGGACATTTTAGCCTTATATTTATCTCCATTTTCCGTCACGGTATAGGGTACTCCTTTGCCTTTCCAAATTGACGTCGCTGTTCACACACCGCTATGGCAATTACAGCGAAACGCCTCTCTCCAAAATAGTTTGAATTCGTGAAGCATAAATTTAGGAAAAGTTTCCAAAACAGTTCTCCTGAAACCGTCGATATTGAAGTTATATATTTTTAAAATGAGAAATATTTATTGTGTTTCTGTCTTTGAAAACCATGGCCTATTACGATTGATTACTTGTTGGTGATACGGACTGAGAATTTACTCCCTGCTTTGATGTAAGACCCTCCAAGTACTTTAAAAATTAACACAGAAAATGTTAGTAAGTGCGCATCCTCCTTATTTTTCTTTAAAAAAGTTCATCTTGATGGCTTAAAAACACTTTTTTCAGCCATTTTAATATGAAGTTTTTTTAGAATTTTTTTTTGAAATTTTTGAACAAGTCATTTAAAGTAGAGTACAACGAAGGAGAACAGAATTGACGTCTTATTTTTGCAGTAACGTAAAACCCTCTACAGATTTGTCACTAATTTGACTAAAGTAGTAGTCAGACATCTTTGAAAAAATCCTTATTGATAAATTAATTTTTTTCCATCAGTGATTTTACAATTTACCGTAAACATTTGGATTTATTTAGTGTCTATGGAAAATCACAACACTTCACAGTCGGTATGCATTTTAAAAATATTGCTTGCGATTAATCCATTAGGGAATTAGATGAAACAGCTTATTTTTAAAACAAGCCTAAAAAAATCTAATCATTAAATTGTATTTGTTGAAATTAAACAACTTTCACAGACTTTATAGGGATGTTTTTTTTTTGATTCACGAAAGGAACGCATGGCTTTAGTCTGAATTGTTACAAAGCAATGCATGGAGTTTTAATTTTAAAAAGAACTTTTCAAATAACGTAAAAGTTATAGTCATTAGTTTTCTATGAAGTCTTATGGTTAAATTTATTAATTGAATTTCAATTGAAATTTGTTTTTCAGCCCTCGTCAGGGGGCGGTTCAGAATCTTATACATGTAATGTGGAAGAAAATTCATCATCTGTTCTTCAGGAAGTTGGGGGAGTTAATCATTTACATGCACCAACACTTGAACAGAACACACCAGATTCTTCGTCAATTCCTTTGCCACCCATTCACATAGAAGATTTGCCACCACCTAAATTGGATTTTTCAGCACCTCCACCATATGAAGTAGCTGTAAAATTGCCAACCTATGAAGAAGTGCAAAGGGAAAAAAGTAGGCTTGGGGAACCCCAAATTTGTAACGTAAGTAGAGTAAGTGGCCTTTTGATGTCTAATCATTATGAAATTTCTTTTTAATCTACTGTTTTTTCCCCTGCAGACTTCATCACCTCATCAAAATCCACAGTCACTGGCATTTTTAGCAAATGATACAGAAGGACATGAAAATGAAAATGAGTCTGGGTTGCTTGGTACAGATTTCATGTTTTTCACTGCTTTCTTAGGTAACTGTATTAAATAAATATATGCTACTAACTAGAATACGTAACTGATTGTGATAATAAATGTATTTATGATTAAAAAAGAATTGTTACAGCTATTTATATTAAAGCCCCATACAAGTTGCAATTATTAAAATCAATAGAAATCATTGCATAATTTTCTATAAACATGTGTGAATTTTAAAAGTTACCTGATTATGTGAGATGTATTAGGTAGCAAGAAATGTTGAATATATTAAATCAATACTTTAGAGAGAAGAAGCACATGTACCCAAGATATTTGAAGGATTGAAACTGGTACATTTTCATTATATGGGGATTTCAAGATGTTGGAATGGTTTTTCATCAGAATGACTGTATAAATGTGAAAAAGGGGAAAGTGATAATATGATAAGTGACATTTATTCTTTGTTTTAATTCGTAGTTGATTTTATCTGTTTTAGTTGCATTCCTTTTCAACTGGATTGGATTTCTTCTCCTCATGTGTTTTTGTCATACGATCGCGGCCAGATATGGAGCTCTGTCAGGTTTTGGCCTCTCACTCGCCAAATGGACATTCATTGTCAAACACTCGACCGATTTAGCATCGAGAGAAAATTCTTGGCTCTGGTGGCTTATCATGGCGTTTGGACTTCTAATATTCGTTCGAGCTATCATTCAGTACCTAAACATAAAGCGAGGTTGGAGATTTTTATCGGGAACAGCCCAAGAGCGGCTTTTATTTTTTTTTATTGAAATCATTTATAATTTTCAAAAAAAAAATGAGAGCCGAGTACTGAAAATACAACTTACAGGCAAACAATCTCTCTTCAGTGTAATCAACGGAAAAAAAAAAATTGTATTACTAGTATTTTACTTTTAAATAAGTGAAAAGTTATTTGAATGTTATTTGTATAAAAGCAAAAGTACTGGAAATTGTACATTATCTCTTGTAATTTTTGTAATCATTAGGGGTTTGTAAAATTTTGTCAGAAATGGAGTGATTAAGGGGGGCTAGTACGGAGCCAGATTGCACTTTTATTTTGTGTAGATTTTGATTATTTTTTTCTTTGGAGTAACAGCGATAGAAAGTAATTAATGCAATACATTATTGCATTACAATACAGTGGAACCTCGCACAACGAGCAACATGTACGTGGGAAATCCCCCGACAACTAGAGAAAAAACCAAATCAGAGCAGATTCAAGTCTTTCTCTATTTATCTTATTTTCTTCACTACCACCCAAAATTCTTCACATTCATAAGCTTCTTAGCTATTACTTTTTTTACGTTAAATACCAAAAATAACTTTTTAGTGCTTTTTCCGGCCTCAAACGCATTATTCTGTTGTATATAATCTTATATAGAAAAAATTGTTTAGCATAGCGAGAAATCTCCGGAACGAATTAAACTCATCATAAGAGGTTCCACCGTATCTGAAATCATTCATTTTCGTAGTCTGTTTTAGAACAGAAAAAGATTTTCTAGGAAAAATTTTCGGGATATAGGAGTAAGCTTTGTACTGCATTAAAATGTTTATAATCGATGACATAGATAAAATTAGATTTATTCGTTGGGATTATTTAGGGTTGATTTTTTCTCGTGTCTTTCCTGTAATATAGTAATGAAGCCGCAGGTCAGGTACACAAGTGAAGCTTGTATCATACATACTTGGTCGTGCAAGAACTAGACTGGCGAATTGTGTTTGTGGTGGGGTCGTACTGAATGCTGCATTGGTGACGTTGTTTTATTCTCAAATACCTAGCTTTTTTAGGCTATTTGTTTAATAATCCTGGCACGATGTGAAGTCTTTATATGTTTTAAAATTAATTTCTTTTGTATAAAGCGCTATTATTATTATTATTTGTCGAGTTCAAACGCTGTTTTGTTATTATCAATCTGTCAAAATATACAAATGTCTTAAGTAGAAATCCTTTAATGCAAATAACCTGTAAAATTAACTTATATTATATGACGCTTTTATGGGAAGTACTGTTGAAATTTGTAACTCTTATCCCCTTTGAAATTTATTTTCAGGTTTTGTCATTTAAACTTTTCCATTTAACTTTTTTAGTAAGTAAGTTTATTTATTTCTTATTTTCTCTATTGCTTTTTTTGTATTCATTAATAATATTTTCTTACCCCTTCCTATGTTTCTTCCTATTATTTTGTCTTTTTTCACATTTTGTCACATCTTGCATTTTATATAATCTCATTCTACGGACTGAATCTTTTGTTTTACGTGTCTTATCCAATTACTGACGCTCAGACACTGGTCTTTTTCCTAAGTGAAAAACCTCTTTATATCCAGGCCAACTACTTGATGTTTGACTTAGAGACAGGTGGCAATAAACCAGGGGAAACAATTATTGAGTTAGATCTTTTTATTAACATTACCGTGTACACAATTTGACTATAATCATGAAATTTTTCAAAAAATTAAAGGGAATTAAATCGTTAATTAATGTACCATCAACAGTTTTTTATATCTGGTAATTAACAAAATTTGAAGTAGTTTGAAAATAAACTGTAAAGCGTTATATTGATTACAAATATTATTGAGAAAAACTGAAGTTTACGAGAGACTGACTGTTAATTTTATTTCTTTTTGGCCGCTTCTTTTTATCACCTGAACATTGTCGAACAAAAAATGTGGCCATTCGCCACAATAACCAATAAACATTGGTTGAACTTTCAGTTGATCATTCCCTTCAGTAGTTTCAGATTTCACATCTGTAACAATAAATTTCAATATGTTAATTGACTCGTTTACTTCAATTACCCTTGTCCATTTGTCCGTCTTTCTTGTCCAACTTCTCGGATTAAAACTTACAAACAACTCTAACAAACTCAAATAAATCACCCACCATTTCAATAGTAACAGTCTTGATTAGAAACAATTTTTTTTTGAAAACAGTCCTTTTTGAATTTTTTCGTCAAAAATAAGAATTTCTTCCAAAACTTTATCCAAATTGTGTAAATTAATGATTAAAATCTAAAATATTCCCTTTAGTTGATTGTTTCTTCAAATACCAATTACTTAGGTACATTCTAAATAATGCAACTTTTATCCAACGGACTGTGCTGGTGGATTTCATTTAACTAAAATAATTTCGCGAAATTTCTAATTAGTTTACATTGGTTGACCTAAAAAATCTGTAGTAGCTTTAGCAGTTTTAATTGCAGCCGCCATTTTTGTAGGTTCCTAAAATTAGGAAACGTTTGGGACGAAAGTGTACAGGAGGAGCTGCCTTCGAAAATCCTAGTTACCTCAGATAAGTCAATATGGAAGAAACTTATTGAGGACGACCCCTCATGGTGTTGATGGTCATAAACGAATTTAATTTCAGGTTACGAGCCAAATGCCAGACAGCGTGCAAGTATCCTCGTTGAATGGAATCTCCAATACGGTGGCTCCTGAAGGAAGTGGAGTCACTCCTCAGCAGGGTTGGAAGCAGGATACTCTTCACGTGCCTCCTTCAACAGAGGTTCCACCTTCCCTTTACGAGGAACTCAAGCTTGGACAAGACGGAGTTGGCTTCAAAAGGCTCAAGCCTTAAACCGAGCTTTAGATTTTGTGATGTTTTTAAAAGACAATTCTTTTTTTTCTCACTTACTGCATCAAAATGTAGTCGGAAATATTTTAAAAATGTCCTCGTGCTCAGAAGACAAGGTTTTTCCCTTAAAACTGCCAAAGTTATTTTATGTGACCACATAACCATCTAAAAATAACAATATCAAAAGCCACTGATTGGTTTTTTCCACGGTTCAAAAAAAATCAAGTGAGAAAAATGTTCTTGTAAATAGAAAGAAATTTTTATAAGTGAACCACATTTGCTTCTGTCCTTTTTTCCTGTTACTCTGTGGGGTAAAAAGAATTTTCTGTTGCCTAAAAAACCCACTTTTTAAATCCGAGAAAATTCATGAGTCCTCTCCGCCTCTTAAAAAATTTCGGGGTTATGCCGGGTTGCTACCGATAACCTCTTGTTTCTGGAATTTTTTTAGTGTTTATATCTACCCCATTTTCACGACCACTCAGACTCAAAGCCTGAGAAAACACACCACCATAAATCTCAAAGCAGACTCCCCCAAATATGGCCGCGTTAACCTCTGTGCAAAAAATCCCCGAAATCAAAGATTTTAAAATAGAAAAGAATATTCAACATCAGTTTCAGATATGAGGACCTGGAGGTGGGGCATCTTGCTTATGCGGATGACCTCGTCCTTCTGGGATCCACCCAGACTGAACTCCAGGGGCACTGGACGGTTTCGACGCCGCATGTGCCGAGGCCGGAATGAGGATCAGCGTGATCAAGTCGGGAGGTAATGGTGATCTCGAGGAAGCCCGTTAAGTGCGACATCCACCTTCGCGGAGCCGCGCTGGGGCAGGTGGAGAAGTTCAAGTACGTTGGGGTCTGGTTCACAAGTGATGGCAGGACAGACGCAGGGATCGCGTCGCTGATCGCTCAGGCTGGGGCAGTAATGCAACAGTTGGGGCGGTCCGTAGCGAGGAGGGCTGGGCTGAGCATCCAGGCGAAGCTCAGCATCTTGCGATCCGTTTATGTTCCTGTCCTCACTTATGGTCACGAGGTGTGGGTGATGACCGAAAGGATCAGATCCCGGATACAAGCGGCCGAAATGAGGTATCTCCGAGGGGTGGCCGGTGTGTCGAGGCTGGATAAATGTCGTAACACAGCCATTCGCGAGGGGCTCCAGGTCGAGCCTTGATTGCTTCCCTCACCCCGCAACCCTAACGGATAAGCGGGTCCATGAAAAGTAAAGTAAAAAAAGTATATTCAACATCGGACAAGAAAGAAAACAAAAAGACGAAACCTGAGAAATAACAATCTCCATTTTAAATATTAAAAATCATTAAAAATACAAATCAAGTTTATAGTAAATACTAGAGCTAAAAAATAGTGTCTAGAAATAAAACGACCTTAAATTAACCGAGTAAAAAGCGTCACATAAGAGTTTGACCACAGCCGGAAAAGATGCTTAAGTGAACCACATTAAGCGAAACGTGCTAAAACCTTTTTAACGAAATTACAACGTCAAAAAAGAAAACTGCTCCATAATACGTAACTTGTAAAAATTACCCACGAAAGATTTGAAACTCCAAACGAATAGATTCAACTTTTAACACCAAAATAATATTTCACAATTTAAAAAATTATAAACATATATCGTAATGTCACAGAAATATCATAGTTCGAAATATCGCCACCGCTTTTGTTTCACAACTTTTCCCGCTAGATGGCAGTAAAAACTAATTTCAGAAAAACAAGAAAAATAAAACAAAAAATGTCATATTTAAAGAACCATTAAAAACTAAGTGTCACTAAAAAATAAAACTTGAAAAAAAATATATAATAATTCACCCCCGAACTTAAAAATATAAAAGGAAAAAACCAAAAAAAAAAACTATATCGCAGCAAACAGTACGAAATGATAAACTAAAATTGAAATGAGGCAAAAAAATATAGGAGGTAACTCCGAAAATTTCGACATACGTTTGAGTCCAAAGATGGGTTAGGTTGGGTTGAGTTTCGAGATAGGTTCGAGTCCAAAGATGGGTTAGGTTGGGTTGAGTTTCGAGATAGGTTCGAGTCCAAAGATGGGTTAGGTTGGGTTGAGTTTCGAGATAGGTTCGAGTCCAAAGATGGGTTAGGTTGGGCTGAGTTTCGAGATAGGTCTGAGTCCAAAGATGGGTTAGGTTGAGTTTCGAGATAGGTCTGAGTCCAAAGATGGGTTAGGTTGGGTTGAGTTTCGAGATAGGTCTGAGTCCAAAGATGGGTTAGGTTGGGCTGAGTTTCGAGATAGGTCTGAGTCCAAAGATGGGTTAGGGTTGGGCTGAGTTTCGAGATAGGTTCTGAGTCCAAAGATGGGTTAGGTTGGGCTGAGTTTCGAGATAGGTCTGAGTCCAAAGATGGGTTAGGCTGGGCTGAGTTTCGAGATAGGTCTGAGTCCAAAGATGGGTTAGGTTGGGCTGAGATAGGTTCTGAGTCCAAAGATGGGTTAGGTTGGGCTGAGTTTCGAGATAGGTCGAGTCCAAAGATGGGTTAGGCTGGGCTGAGTCTGAGATAGGTCTGAGTCCAAAGATGGGTTAGGCTGGGCTGAGTTTTGAGATAGGTCTGAGTCCAAAGATGGGTTAGGTTGGGCTGAGTTTCGAGATAGGTCTGAGTCCAAAGATGGGTTAGGTTGGGCTGAGTCGAGATAGGTCTGAGTCCAAAGATGGGTTAGGTTGGGCTGAGTTTCGAGATAGGTCTGAGTCCAAAGATGGGTTAGGTTGGGCTGAGTTTCGAGATAGGTCTGAGTCCAAAGATGGGTTAGGTTGGGCTGAGTTTCGAGATAGGTCTGAGTCCAAAGATGGGTTAGGTTGGGCTGAGTTTGAGATAGGTCTGAGTCCAAAGATGGGTTAGGTTGGGCTGAGTTTCGAGATAGGTCTGAGTCCAAAGATGGGTTAGGTTGGGCTGAGTTTCGAGATAGGTCTGAGTCCAAAGATGGGTTAGGTTGGGCTGAGTTTCGAGATAGGTCTGAGTCCAAAGATGGGTTAGGTTGAGTTTCGAGATAGGTTCTGAGTCCAAAGATGGGTTAGGTTGGGCTGAGTTTCGAGATAGGTCTGAGTCCAAAGATGGGTTAGGCTGGGCTGAGTTTCGAGATAGGTCTGAGTCCAAAGATGGGTTAGGTTGGGCTGAGTTTCGAGATAGGTCTGAGTCCAAAGATGGGTTAGGTTGGGCTGAGTTTCGAGATAGGTCTGAGTCCAAAGATGGGTTAGGCTGGGCTGAGTTCGAGATAGGTCTGAGTCCAAAGATGGGTTAGGCTGAGTTTCGAGATAGGTCTGAGTCCAAAGATGGGTTAGGCTGGGCTGAGTTTCGAGATAGGTCTGAGTCCAAAGATGGGTTAGGCTGGGCTGAGTTCTCGAGATAGGTTCTGAGTCCAAAGATGGGTTAGGCTGGGCTGAGTTTCGAGATAGGTCTGAGTCCAAAGATGGGTTAGGTTGGGCTGAGTTTCGAGATAGGTCTGAGTCCAAAGATGGGTTAGGTTGGGCTGAGTTTCGAGATAGGTCTGAGTCCAAAGATGGGTTAGGTTGGGCTGAGTTTCGAGATAGGTCTGAGTCCAAAGATGGGTTAGGTTGGGCTGAGTTTCGAGATAGGTCTGAGTCCAAAGATGGGTTAGGCTGGGCTGAGTTTCGAGATAGGTCTGAGTCCAAAGATGGGTTAGGTTGGGCTGAGTTTTGAGATAGGTCTGAGTCCAAAGATGGGTTAGGTTGGGCTGAGTTTCGAGATAGGTTCTGAGTCCAAAGATGGGTTAGGCTGAGTTTCGAGATAGGTCTGAGTCCAAAGATGGGTTAGGTTGGGCTGAGTTTCGAGATAGGTCTGAGTCCAAAGATGGGTTAGGCTGGGCTGAGTTTCGAGATAGGTCTGAGTCCAAAGATGGGTTAGGTTGGGCTGAGTTTCGAGATAGGTCTGAGTCCAAAGATGGGTTAGGCTGGGCTGAGTTTCGAGATAGGTCTGAGTCCAAAGATGGGTTAGGTGGGCTGAGTTTCGAGATAGGTCTGAGTCCAAAGATGGGTTAGGTTGGGCTGAGTTTCGAGATAGGTCTGAGTCCAAAGATGGGTTAGGTTGGGCTGAGTTTCGAGATAGGTCTGAGTCCAAAGATGGGTTAGGCTGGGCTGAGTTTCGAGATAGGTCTGAGTCCAAAGATGGGTTAGGCTGGGCTGAGTTTCGAGATAGGTCTGAGTCCAAAGATGGGTTAGGTTGGGCTGAGTTTGAGATAGGTCTGAGTCCAAAGATGGGTTAGGCTGGGCTGAGTTCTCGAGATAGGTCTGAGTCCAAAGATGGGTTAGGCTGAGTTTCGAGATAGGTCTGAGTCCAAAGATGGGTTGGGCTGAGTTTCGAGATAGGTCTGAGTCCAAAGATGGGTTAGGCTGAGTTTCGAGATAGGTCTGAGTCCAAAGATGGGTTAGGTTGGGCTGAGTTTCGAGATAGGTCTGAGTCCAAAGATGGGTTAGGTTGGGCTGAGTTTCGAGATAGGTTCTGAGTCCAAAGATGGGTTAGGTTGGGCTGAGTTTCGAGATAGGTCTGAGTCCAAAGATGGGTTAGGTTGGGCTGAGTTTCGAGATAGGTTCTGAGTCCAAAGATGGGTTAGGTTGGGCTGAGTTTCGAGATAGGTCTGAGTCCAAAGATGGGTTAGGTTGGGCTGAGTTTCGAGATAGGTCTGAGTCCAAAGATGGGTTAGGTTGGGCTGAGTTTCGAGATAGGTCTGAGTCCAAAGATGGGTTAGGTTGGGTTGAGTTTCGAGATAGGTTCGAGTCCAAAGATGGGTTAGGTTGGGTTGAGTTTCGAGATAGTTCTGAGTCCAAAGATGGGTTAGGTTGGGCTGAGGAGATAGGTCTGAGTCCAAAGATGGGTTAGGTTGGGCTGAGTTTCGAGATAGGTCTGAGTCCAAAGATGGGTTAGGCTGGGCTGAGTTTCGAGATAGGTCTGAGTCCAAAGATGGGTTAGGTTGGGCTGAGTTTCGAGATAGGTCTGAGTCCAAAGATGGGTTAGGTTGGGCTGAGTTTCGAGATAGGTCTGAGTCCAAAGATGGGTTAGGTTGGGCTGAGTTTCGAGATAGGTTCTGAGTCCAAAGATGGGTTAGGTTGGGCTGAGTTTCGAGATAGGTCTGAGTCCAAAGATGGGTTAGGTTGGGCTGAGTTTCGAGATAGGTCTGAGTCCAAAGATGGGTTAGGTTGGGCTGAGTTTCGAGATAGGTCTGAGTCCAAAGATGGGTTAGGTTGGGCTGAGTTTCGAGATAGGTCTGAGTCCAAAGATGGGTTAGGCTGGGCTGAGTTTCGAGATAGGTCTGAGTCCAAAGATGGGTTAGGTTGGGCTGAGTTTCGAGATAGGTCTGAGTCCAAAGATGGGTTAGGTTGGGCTGAGTTTCGAGATAGGTCTGAGTCCAAAGATGGGTTAGGTTGGGCTGAGTTTCGAGATAGGTCTGAGTCCAAAGATGGGTTAGGTTGGGCTGAGTTTCGAGATAGGTCTGAGTCCAAAGATGGGTTAGGCTGGGCTGAGTTTCGAGATAGGTCTGAGTCCAAAGATGGGTTAGGTTGGGCTGAGTTTCGAGATAGGTCTGAGTCCAAAGATGGGTTAGGTTGGGCTGAGTTTCGAGATAGAGTCCAAAGATGGGTTAGGTTGGGCTGAGTTTCGAGATAGGTCTGAGTCCAAAGATGGGTTAGGTTGGGCTGAGTTTCGAGATAGGTCTGAGTCCAAAGATGGGTTAGGTTGGGCTGAGTTTCGAGATAGGTTCTGAGTCCAAAGATGGGTTAGGTTGGGCTGAGTTTCGAGATAGGTTCTGAGTCCAAAGATGGGTTAGGTTGGGCTGAGTTTCGAGATAGGTTCTGAGTCCAAAGATGGGTTAGGTTGGGCTGAGTTTCGAGATAGGTCTGAGTCCAAAGATGGGTTAGGTTGGGCTGAGTTTCGAGATAGGTCTGAGTCCAAAGATGGGTTAGGTTGGGCTGAGTTTCGAGATAGGTCTGAGTCCAAAGATGGGTTAGGTTGGGCTGAGTTTCGAGATAGGTCTGAGTCCAAAGATGGGTTAGGTGGGCTGAGTTTCGAGATAGGTCTGAGTCCAAAGATGGGTTAGGCTGGGCTGAGTTTCGAGATAGGTCTGAGTCCAAAGATGGGTTAGGTTGGGTTGAGTTTCGAGATAGGTTCTGAGTCCAAAGATGGGTTAGGTTGGGCTGAGTTTCGAGATAGGTCTGAGTCCAAAGATGGGTTAGGTTGGGCTGAGTTTCGAGATAGGTCTGAGTCCAAAGATGGGTTAGGCTGAGTTTCGAGATAGGTCTGAGTCCAAAGATGGGTTAGGTTGGGCTGAGTTTCGAGATAGGTCTGAGTCCAAAGATGGGTTAGGCTGGGTTGAGTTTCGAGATAGGTCTGAGTCCAAAGATGGGTTAGGTTGGGCTGAGTTTCGAGATAGGTCTGAGTCCAAAGATGGGTTAGGTTGGGCTGAGTTTCGAGATAGGTCTGAGTCCAAAGATGGGTTAGGCTGGGCTGAGTTTCGAGATAGGTCTGAGTCCAAAGATGGGTTAGGCTGGGCTGAGTTTCGAGATAGGTCTGAGTCCAAAGATGGGTTAGGTTGGGCTGAGCTCGAGATAGGTTCTGAGTCCAAAGATGGGTTAGGTTGGGCTGAGTTTCGAGATAGGTCTGAGTCCAAAGATGGGTTAGGTTGGGCTGAGTTTCTGAGATAGGTTCGAGTCCAAAGATGGGTTAGGTTGGGCTGAGTTTCGAGATAGGTCTGAGTCCAAAGATGGGTTAGGTTGAGCTGAGCTCGAGATAGGTCTGAGTCCAAAGATGGGTTAGGTTGGGCTGAGTTTCGAGATAGGTTCTGAGTCCAAAGATGGGTTAGGTGGGCTGAGTTTCGAGATAGGTCTGAGTCCAAAGATGGGTTAGGTTGGGCTGAGTTTCTGAGATAGGTTCGAGTCCAAAGATGGGTTAGGTTGGGTTGAGTTCTCGAGATAGGTTCGAGTCCAAAGATGGGAAGGGGGCTGAGCTCGAGATAGGTTCGAGTCCAAAGAGGGTTAGGCTGGGCTGAGTTCTCGAGATAGGTTCGAGTCCAAAGATGGGTTAGGTTGGGTTGAGTTTCGAGATAGGTTCGAGTCCAAAGATGGGTTAGGTTGGGTTGAGTTTCTGAGATAGGTCTGAGTCCGGGTTAGAAGGGCTGAGTTTCTGAGAGGTCTGAGTCCAAAGATGGGTTAGGCTGGGCTGAGTTTCGAGATAGGTTCGAGTCCAAAGATGGGTTAGTTGGGCTGAGTTTCTCGAGATAGGTTCTGAGTCCAAAGATGGGTTAGGTTGAGTTTGAGATAGGTTCGAGTCCAAAGATGGGTTAGGGGTTGAGTTTCGAGAGAGATCTGAGTTCGAGTGGGTTAGTTGGGTTGAGTTTTCGAGATAGGTTCTGAGTCCAAAGATGGGTTAGGCTGGGCTGAGTTTCTCGAGATAGGTTCTGAGTCCAAAGATGGGTTAGGTTGCTGAGTTTCGAGATAGGTTCTGAGTCCAAAGATGGGTTAGGCTGGGCTGAGCTCTGAGATAGGTCTGAGTCCAAAGATGGGTTAGGCTGAGTTTCGAGATAGGTCTGAGTCCAAAGATGGGTTAGGTTGGGCTGAGTTTCGAGATAGGTTCTGAGTCCAAAGATGGGTTAGAAGTTGGGCTGAGTTTCGAGATAGGTTCGAGTCCAAAGATGGGTTAGGTTGGGCTGAGTTTCGAGATAGGT
>JADMLL010000002.1:20342271-20359767 GCA_016920875.1 Columbicola columbae
CATCCACCTTGTCGTTGGTGGGGGCTTGAAGGACCTACTTACCTTTCCTTTCTTCCTTCCCTACGCATAAAACTTACCTATTTCTCCACTTACCTTTCTCCTATTTTCCTAAATCATCCTTCTTTCCTGGTCTGGACCAAGAATGCACCACCCAAGCCAAGGTGTCACGCGACCCGTGCCGATGGCTGCATGGCAGTGGGGAACACTGTCACAACGGAGCCTCCAGAGTACCGGGCGACCCTCTGAGAATTAGCCTTATCCCCATGCGGGCTCTGCCGAGATGGACCGTTTAACTCCCTAGCTACTCGTGGGAACACATATGGATAGAATAAAAAAAACCCTTGGATGGATTCAACCGATGACGACTCGGAACTGGAAATGACTAGAGTGATGTTGTCCCAGATGATGACACAGCCTGAAGAGGAAATTAGAGAGAGAGTTAAGACTGGAATCTCCGCCCGAACAGCTAGGGCTCATAAGAAAAGAGAAAATGAACTTATCCATACGTTCAACGATATGGGCTTCGTTAAAATTATGGATAAAGTTCTAGATGCTGCAATTCCATGGTTTCTAATTCTAGCCAAAATCTGAAGGGGACATATAAGAAGTTACTGATTGATGCAGTATCAGTAATCAGAGCTGCTGCACCAATCTGTAAATAAAATTTCAAGAAGGTTGCAACGTGGCTGGTCCTTCCGAACATTGGCCAAAGCGAACAATGGCCTGTGTGATCGGTCGGTACAAACAGACTTTAACATAATTGAGTGGAGACCTAGCTACCTCCCACTAGGGAACAGAGGAGATTCTGGATAACTGCACCCAAACTGAGGAGATAGCTATGATAAACTGCAACACTCAGACTGATGCTGCTCCTGACAATTCCGAAGCTGACTTCAGGCTTGTCACGAACAGGAAAACTAAGAAGAAAGTAAAGCTAGACCCACCTAGAGACACCAACACTGAGAGGAAAATAAGAAGAAAAAGCCCATCACCAGGAAGAAGGATAAACCTAACACCAGGAAGAAAGATGAAAGAAGAAAAAGAAAAGAAAAGAAATAGAAGAGCGGAAAAAGAATAGAAAAGAAATGAGGTACTTACCTATTCTGCCGCTGTGAAGAAGTCTTCCAAACCTGGAACAAAAATGAAAAAGTCTTCAGCAATTGTGTCATTGGCTGTAATAACAAAGTATACCTTGATGTAATGACAGAAAACATCAATCTTCAGGAGCTTGGCATATCTAATCTCAAATTGAGAAAGGCTATGACTTCTGAGGCTATGATTCTCGAAGTCAGAGGTCCGGATCACGACATCAAAGCTGATGTACTGGCACAGCACCTCTTGGCTACCTGTAAAGAGAAGATCAGTATACAGCGACCGAAGAACCTTGTCACGATGAGGATTACCAATCTTGACCCTCTCACGGAAAAGGATGAACTTCACGAAGCACTTGCCAAACACGCTAACTGTTCGGCAAATGAGCTCAAGTGTACTGGGGTGAGGCGGACCATACTTGGCCTTGGTTCTGCGTTTGTCACCCTTCCCAGACTCCCAAAACCGTGTGGCGAAAAGTGCTAATTGGCTGGACGTCTGTTCGGATTGCCTTAGCTGATAGAAGAGAGCCGCGGTGCTTCAAATGTCTTGGCACCGGCCACATTTCTACTAAGTGCACAAGTGACAAAGACCTCAGAGGCAAATGCTTCAAATGTGAGGACACTGGACACTTGATTAAAGACTGCCCGAGGACCACAAAGTAGAGTCTCCCACCACTTTCTACATAGGGGGGGTTTCGTGGTGGAGTGGGGAGAGTCGTCGTGGGGTGTTACTTCTCCCCAACAGGAGTCTCGCGGAGTTCGACAACTTCCTGGGCGAGGTCGGTGACGTCATTCGACGTTATCGGCCTCGTCCCACTCCTCGTGTTGGGCGACTTCAATGCCAAGTCCTGGCTTGTTGCCCCCCACTACAGCGAGAGGCGAGTCACTCAGCGATTGGACGGCACGACCTTAGGTTAGTAAATTGGCATCCCAGACTTCAGGCAGGCGGGGGGATCCATTATCGATTTAGGTTTTGCATCCCCAATGCCGTCCGCCTCTGTCTCCGGTTGGGAAGTCCTTACAGGGTGGAGACGGATCATAGAGACATTAGGATGAAAGTCTCACCCGACTCAAAGGTTAGGGAACGCTCCGCCAAGCGGCACTTCTGTCCCCTAGATGGAAGATCCGAGGTCTTAACGACCTTAGAAAGCAGCCGCTCTCGCCTACACCTGGCCGGGCGAGATCGACGACGGGATGGACGCAGAACGTGAGGCATCTCGCTGGCGAGATGTTCTCACAACTATTCGTGATGCTTCGATGCCGCGGGTTGGCAAACATCGTCGTAGACGATGCGTGTATTGGTCGGAGGAATTGGCCAACCTTCGACGTGACATTGCAGGTCCGTCGTCGATTCACACATCGATCGAAACGATGGCACGGACCCAACGCCGACATCGAAAGGGAGGAACTGTACAATGTACAGGACAGCCAGAGATCGTCTTCGGGTCGCGATACGTCGAGCCAAGGCGCAAGCGTGGGACGAACTCATCGGGAGTATCGACAGCGACCCGTGGGCCGACCATACAGGTTGGTCACTGCCAAACTGCGACCCTCCGGGCCGCCTGTCTCAACTAGCTGGACAGCGACTTCCTGCAAGTCCTCGATTCTCTTTTTCCCCGTGGAGCCTTTCCACTTCTCCCGTTCCCCGAGGACGTGCGGAGGGGGCAGGACTGCTGTGACTCCCGGTGAGCTGGAGAGGGCACTCCAGAAACTCAAAGGTAAGAGGACCGCTCCCGGTCCTGATGGAGTGCATGGTCGCGTCTTGGTAAGGGTGCAACCCTTCTTCGAAGGCGATCTTCTGCGGCTGATGGGGGGTTGTTTGCAGACGGGCAGGTTCCGTCCATCTGGAAGGAGGCCAACCGGTTCTCTCCAGGCAAACCTCCAGACGTTCCGTCGGCGTATCGTCCAATCTGTCTCTCGACGAGGCAGGTAAGTTAATGGAAAGAGTTATTGCAGGTAGACCTGTCGAGCACCTGGAGAACACCGGTCCCGATCTCAGCGACTGCCAGTTCGGGTTCAGGAGGGAAGGCCAACAGATGCCATACTTAGGTCCGTCAAACGGCAGAGGAATAGTTCAGAGGGGAGGAGGGCACTGGCTGCAATGACATAGTCAACGCCTTCAACTCTCCCCTAGTATTCACAGGGTCTTGTCGACACAACGTTCCACCGTATCTGATACGGATATAGAATTTTGGGACCTTGGTGCATCACCTTGTCGGGGTGAGGGGGCTTGAAGGTTTACTTCTTTCCTTCCTACGCATAAAACTTACCTATTTTTCCACTACTTTCTCCTGCCTTTCACTAAATTATCTGGCATTTCTTGGCAAGGGGTGCGACCCCGGCTCGCACTGGCCGAGGCTGTCTACGGAGCGGAGTCCAGAGTACCGGGCGACCCTCTGGAGTAATTAGCCTTATCCCGGCATGCGGGGCTCTGCCGGGATGGACCGTTTAACTCCCTAGCTACTCGTGGGAACACATATGGATAGAGCTAAACAAAAACAAAACCCTTGGATGGATTCAACCGATGACGACTCGGAACTGGAAATGACTAGAGTGATGTTGTCCCAGATGATGACACAGCCTGAAGAGGAAATTAGAGAGAGAGTTAAGACCAAATCGCCCAGCTATAAGAAAAGAGAAAATGAACTTATCCATACGTTCAACGATATGGGCTTCGTTGAAATTATGGATAAAGTTCTAGATGCTGCGGATTCCATACAGCTAGTTTCTAATTCTAGCCAAAATCTGAAGGGGACATATAAGAAGTTACTGATTGATGCAGTATCAGTAATCAGAGCTGCTGCACCAATCTGTAAAATAAAATTTCAAGAAGGTTGCAACGTGGCTGAGTCCTTCCGAACATTGGCCAAAGCGAACAATGGCCTGTGTGATCGGTCGGTACAAACAGACTTTGTCAACATAGTGAGTAGACCTAGCTACCTCCCCACTAAGGGAACAGAGGAGATTCTGGATAACTGCACCCAAACTGAGGAGATAGCTATGATAAACTGCAACACTCAGACTGATGCTGCTCCTGACAATTCCGAAGCTGACTTCAGGCTTGTCACGAACAGGAAAACTAAGAAGAAAGTAAAGCTAGACCCACCTAGAGACACCAACACTGAGAAGGAAAATAAGAAAGAGAAAGAAAAGCCCATCACCAGGAAGAAGGATAAACCTAACACCACCAGGAAGAAAGATGAGAAAGAAGAAAGAAGAGAAAGAAAAGAAATAGAGAGAGAAGAGAGCGGAAAAGAGATAGAGAAAGGAAATGAAAAGGTACTTACCTACTCTGCCGCTGTTCAGAAGTCCAGTAAACCTGGAACAAAAATGAAAAAATCATCAGCAATTGTCATTGGCTGTAATAACAAAGAGTATACTTACCTTGATGTAATGAGACAAGCTCGAGAAAACATAAATCTTCAGGAGCTTGGCATATCTAATCTCAAATTGAGAAAGGCTATGACTTCTGAGGCTATGATTCTCGAAGTCAGAGGTCCGGATCACGACATCAAAGCTGATGTACTGGCACAGCACCTCTTGGCTACCTGTAAAGAGAAGATCAGTATACAGCGACCGAAGAACCTTGTCACGATGAGGATTACCAATCTTGACCCTCTCACGGAAAAGGATGAACTGCTCGAAGCACTTGCCAAACACGCTAACTGTTCGGCAAATGAGGTCAAGAGTACTGGGGTGAGACCATACTTGGCCTTGGTTCTGCGTTTGTCACCCTTCCCCAGACTGCCGCCGAAAAGCTGTTGGCGGTAGAAAAAGTGCTAATTGGCTGGACGTCTGTTCGGATTGCCTTAGCTGATAGAAGAGAGCCGCGGTGCTTCAAATGTCTTGGCACGGGCCACATTTCTACTGCACAAGTGACAAAGACCTCAGAGGCAAATGCTTCAAATGTGAGGATACTGGACACTTGATTAAAGACTGCCCGAGGACCACAAAGTAGAGTCGTCTAAACGACAAAGTACCGGCCATGCAACGCAAAGTGAATTAACAGGGACGTTGCATGGTCTGGAAATACGAGAGCACCGAGGGGGTTTTCGTATGTTTTCCCCATGGCAATATTAAAAACAAAAAGGGTTGGGTTGGGTTGGGTTGGGTTGGGTTGGTTCCCCCGCGGTGCATCACCTTGTCGTTGGTGGGGGGGCTTGAAGGACCTACTTACCTTTCCTTATCTTCCTGCCCAAAGTCAAAATCTTACCTAACTCATCCACTTACCTTGCATTCCTACTTACCCTAACATCCTCCTCTCCGGTCTGGACTAAGAATGCACCACAACCTCCCCCCAGGAAATAAGTGTGACGTCCCGGTCACACTTCCTGGCCTCCCTTTGCTCCTTTTCCTTCCGCCTCCCACCCTTCCTTCCCTAATCTCCCATCAACTCATCCTTACCCTGCGGAGCGAGTCATCTACCTCGTTTCCGCGCCCTTACCTGATCTCTTCCTTCTCCTCCGGACGGCTCACGGGATCAGGACGGCGGCGACTTCCGGCTATGGACTGGACTACGATTACGGATTACGGATCAACTATCCTTTCCTCCCAGGAAACGTCTTTCCTGGCTCCTCTCCTTACGTCAATCCTCACCCGCTCCCCTTACCCTACGAACTATCCTTCTCTACCCCTCCCCGCGGAATGCCTTTCCGTGTTCCCTTACCTTTATTCCTTTCCTGTTCCCTTGGATGGATTCCTTTGTCGACGACCTGGCTCCCGAAGAGGATGTAAACATTTTTTAACAATAATGGTGAAGCAAAACGTAAGGAATAGTACCCCAGGTGGGTCACGGGAGGCTTCGTCCTCTCAATCCCACCCGGTCTGCGGATCGGCTGCCCCACGGATTCTGGGGGGGGCAACTTCACTAGGAGAAGTCGGCTGTTCACCGTTGCCAGCGAGCGGTGACAGCGATTTGGCTATCGCTGATGCACGGATGGATGCTCCTCATGGATACGACCCGGCAAAGTCAAAAAACAAGATTGTATATCTCGACGACGACTCGGACTCGGATAGGATGGATGAAACATATGATGACCCGGCAAAGGACCCGATGGATCAAAGTGTTGACAACCTGGCTATGGATAAAATGGCTATACGAGATGAGGACACGGTAAAGACAGCGAAAGCGACGAGGAAATAACCTCTCTGCAATCGCAAAAGGTAGTGGAACCCAAAAAGGGGTAAAGAGAGCCGCGGGCGGCCCTACAACAGGGGAATACGTCGGCCTGGCGAAAATGAAGCGTCGAATCATGGAACTCGAGCGCGAAACGAACGCCAGGTCAGGGAAAGGCGCGCTGAGGAAACACTTCAGGCTCGTCCGGTCACCACCATGCCGGACATGGAACAGCAGGACGCGGAGGAACTGAGCAGAGTCATCCAGAAGTCGCTGGAGACAGTAACCAAAGTGGCCTCCAGCTCGTCCAACCTGAAGGGCACGTTTGTAAAAGCCCTGAAAGATGCGACGAAAAGCATTTCCGAGGCAGCGGAGGAGCTACGGAAGCGCTCAGTGCTCGACTTGGAACAACGCAGACTTCAAGAGTCTAACCGTCGCCTCAAGTCTGAAGTCGAAGAGCTACGAGCTCAGATTAGCATTCTTCGGGAGGAACTGCGGGCAGCCTCCAAGGAAACCCCGCAACCAGCACCTGCAGCACGCTCAACAGCAGGTGCCGATGACATTGCACGCAGGGTGGAAGAGATCATTGACGCAAAGATCGCCCTCCTCAGAAGGGAGCTGGCTCCCCTCGCGACCGCCTCAATCTCCACCCCGACAAAGCACAGCCAAGGATCCTCCCACAAAAAGGAAGTCCAAGGCTACATCGAATGCTCAACCTCCTGCTGTGCAGGAGAATCAATCATCGATGCCATCAACCTCTGCTGTGCAGAGAGAGTCAACCGAGGTCCCGTGGACCAAAGTCCTTGGACGGAAAGAAAAGCAGAAAGCGTCAAAGGAATCGAAAAAGGCTCAGCCCAAACCACTCCCGACGACGCGCAAAGCCGTTCCTCCGGCGGCTTCCCAAAAGAAGACGGGAAAAAAGGAGTCAAAGCAGGCTGGACCTGCCGGAAAGAATAAGGTGACCAAGTTACCGCGGTCGCCTAGAGGAGCGGCGGTGATACTAACCGTCCCTCCTGACAGCGAGCTGGCCTCGACGTCGAAGGCTATGAAACTAGCCAGGGAGAAGATCAACGTGAGCGAGCTGGGCCTCGCTCCCGGTGACATTCGGCCGAGGGTTGCACAAACTGGCGCCCTTATTCTGGAAATCGGCGGAGCGGAAAGCGCTCAAAAAGCGGATGCACTGGCGTCCCGGATGAGAGAGTTGATGGAGCCTCAAGGAGCAAGGATCACTCGCCCATCCAAAACGGCGGAAGTAATCGTCCGAGGGTTTGACGACTCGGTAGGCGCTTCGGACATCGCAGCTGCCCTAGCCAGCAAAGGGGGCTGCTCCAAGGAGGAAATACGGGTGGGAAATCCCAAATTCCTACCCCATCGATTGGGATCGGCGTGGGCGCGCTTACCTCTCACGGCCGCCCGGAAGATTGCTGACGGAGGAAGGCTCGTCGTCGGATGGATTTCCGCGTCCGTCCACATCCTCGAACCCCGTCCTCTCCAATGTCATAAATGCCTTGAAAAAGGGCACGTGCAGGCCACGTGCCCTTCAGGAATTGATCGGAGCTCTTTGTGTTACCGGTGTGGGAAGCCGGGACACAGGGCAAGCGAGTGCCAGGAGCGTCCGCACTGCCCCATCTGCGCGGCAGCCGGACGCAAAGCGGATCACCGGATGGGAGGGAGAGCTTGCTCCCCTCCCAAGAAGGGTAAAGGTAAGTCGAAGACGGCTAAGCCGTCGTCTGCCAGCCAAGCTGGCACTTCGAAGCAGGTAAGTGGTCAGGGGGAGGCCATGGACACAGTCCAATAATGGCTGACACCCTCCTACAGTCCAACCTCAACCACTGTCGTGGCGCACAGGACCTTCTTGTCGCCACCCTTCGTCAGTGGGGGACCGGATTGGCTGTAGTGGGGGAACCCTACACTATCCCCGACCATCCCCTCTGGTTCGGGGATACCCTCGGCGTCGTTGCCATCGTTTCCTCCGATGGACCGGACTCCTCTCCCACCACTCTTCTACATAGGGGTGGGGGTTTCGTCGTGGTGGAGTGGGGAGCAGTCGTCGTTGTGGGGTGTTACTTCTCCCCCAACAGGAGTCTCGCGGAGTTTGACAACTTCCTGGGCGAGGTCGGTGACGTCATTCGACGTTATCGGCCTCGTCCCACTCTCGTGTTGGGCGACTTCAATGCCAAGTCCCGGGCTTGGGGTTGCCCCCGCACTACAGCGAGAGGCGAGTCACTCAGCGATTGGACGGCCGCACACGACCTTAGGTTAGTTAATCGCGGCAGAACCCAGACTTGTGTGCGGCAGGCGGGCGGATCCATTATCGATTTAGGTTTTGCATCCCCCCAATGCCGTCCGCCTCGTCTCCGGTTGGGAAGTCCTTACAGGGGTGGAGACTCTTTCGGATCATAGATACATTAGGATGAAAGTCTCCACCCGACCTCAAAGGTTAGGGAACGCCCGCCAAGCGGGCACTTCGTCCCCTAGATGGAAGATCCGAGGTCTTAACGAAGACCTTAGAAGCAGCCGCTCTCGCCTACACCTGGCCGGGCGAGATCGACGACGGATGGACGCAGAACGTGAGGCATCTCGCTGGCGAGATGTTCTCACAACTATCTGTGATGCTTCGATGGCCGGCAAACATCGTCGTAGACGATGCGTATTGGTGGTCGGAGGAATTGGCCAACCTTCGACGAGATTGCGTCCAAGCCCGTCGTCGATTCACCAGATCCAAACGATGGCACGGACCCAACGCCGACATCGAAAGGGAGGAACTGTACAATGTGTACAGGACAGCCAGAGATCGTCTTCGGGTCGCGATACGTCGAGCCAAGGCGCAAGCGTGGGACGAACTCATCGGGAGTATCGACAGCGACCCGTGGGGCCGACCATACAGGTTGGTCACCGCCAAACTGCGACCCTCCGGGCCGCCTGTCTCAACTAGGCTGGACAGCGACTTCCTGCAGCAAGTCCTCGATTCTCTTTTTCCCCAAGTGGAGCCTTTCCACTTCCCTCCCGTTCCCCCCGAGGACGTGCGGAGGGGGCAGGACTTCGCTGTGACTCCCGGTGAGTTGGAGAGGGCACTCCAGAAACTCAAAGGTAAGAGGACCGCTCCCGGTCCTGATGGAGTGCATGGTCGCGTCTTGGTAAGGGTGCAACCCTTCTTCGAAGGCGATCTTCTGCGGCTGATGGGGGGGTTGTTTGCAGACGGGCAGGTTCCCGTCCATCTGGAAGGAGGCCAACCTGGTTCTCCTCCAGAAACCAGGCAAACCTCCAGACGTTCCGTCGGCGTATCGTCCAATCTGTCTTCTCGACGAGGCAGGTAAGTTAATGGAAAGAGTTATTGCAGGTAGACTCGTCGAGCACCTGGAGAACACCGGTCCCGATCTCAGCGACTGCCAGTTCGGGTTCAGGAGGGGAAGGTCCACCATCGATGCCATCTTGAGAGTTCGTCAAACGGCTGAGGGGATTGTTACCAGGGGAGGAGTGGCACTGGCTGTAAGCCTTGACATAGTCAACGCCTTCAACTCTCTCCCCTGGGATAGTATTCACAGGGGTCTTGTCAGGCACAACGTTCCACCGTATCTGATACGGATCATAGGGGATTATCTCCGGGACCGGTGGATTCGAGTGGAAGGACGGTACGGCCGACTTCAGCGTCGAGAAGTGGTGTGCGGTGTTCCTCAGGGGTCGGTCTTAGGCCCCCTCCTGTGGAACATTGCATACGACACGGTTCTGAGAACCTTTCTCCCGCCCGGTGTCACGATCGTGTGTTATGCTGATGACACATTGGTCTTGGCATCGGGTACCAAGTGGGAAACGGTTCTCGCACTCGCCGAGGCGTCTACGGAGCGTGTCGTCGGGCGCATTGGGGAGTTAGGGCTGCGGGTGGCGCCTGAAAAGACCGAGAGCATGTGGTTCTTCGGTCCGAGGCATCGTCCGCCGCAGTCCTTCATCCGAATAGGTGAGACCAGGGTCGAGGTGAGCTCTCAGATGAGTTATCTGGGTCTCTTACTCGACGGCAGGTGGCGTTTCGAGGCACACTTCCGCAAGGTGGTGCCCCAAGCTAGGAGGATGGCTCAAGCGATTGGGTCACTCCTTCCGAACCTTGGCGGCGCGGAAGGCAGGGTCCGTCGCCTCTATTCGGGCGTGGTGCTGTCGAAGCTCATGTATGGGGCCCCTGTGTGGGCGGGAGATCTGTCCAAGTCCAAGACTTCGGCTTCGGAGTCCGAAGACTGGTCAGGTCCCGCATCGCCCGGGGTACAGGACCATCTCGGGCGGCGGCGGTCCTGGCCGGTGTCCTCCGGTGGACCTCCTCGCGGAGTCGTACAGGTCCATGTATGACATGCGCCGGCGACTCCGTGGGGGGCAACCCATTCGGCAGCGGATACTCGGCGCCTTGAAACGTCAGGCTCGGAGGATCCTGATCAGGAGATGGCGAGATCGGCTGACTCCGGATCGAGGTCCGGGTCAGAGGACTCTCGAGCCATCCAACCAGTGCTGGCTCGCTGGTTGGAAAGGAAACATGGAGGTCTGACCTACCGGATGACACAGGTCCTGACGGGGCATGGTTGCTTCGGAAGGTTCCTGTGTCGGTTAGGGAAAGAGACGACGGCACGTTGCCACCACTGTCCATCTCTGGAGGACACGTCGGAACACACGCTGGTCGTGTGCCCGGCGTGGGCGGAACAGAGGAGGCGCCTCTGCGGGGCCGTAGGGGGATCTCGCTGCCGACGATAGTATCGAAGATACTAGACAGCGAGGATAATTGGGGTGTTTTTGCCGCTTTCTGCGAGGAGGTGATGGCGCAGAAGGAAGAGGCGGAGAGTGCGTGAAAGGGAGGGACGCGGAGCCCTCCGAGGTCGTATCCTCGACTAACTTGGATGGGTTAGTCGGGGCTGCACGCGACACGGAGGAAGACGACTGCGGGCTAGTGGATGGCCGGGTCGTGCGGGATGGGATTTGACTTGTGAAGTCACAGGGTTGAGAAGACCGCGGATGATTTGTAAAGTGACCCCGGTCTTCTCTAAGCCCTTAGGATGTCCACTCAGGGTTTGGTCGGTGAGAACCCGACATAATCCCTCCTTCCTCCCCAAAGGAAGGACGGATACTCGAGAGGAGTTCCCTGGCTAAAAAGGTTGGGTTGGGTTGGGTTGGGTTGGGTTCCCGCGGTGCATCACCTTGTCGTTGGTGGGGGGGCTTGAAGGACCTACTTACCTTTCCTTATCTTCCTGCCCAAAGTCAAAATCTTACCTAACTCATCCACTTACCTTGCATTCCTACTTACCCTAACATCCTCCTCTCCGGTCTGGACTAAGAATGCACCACAACCTCCCCCCAGGAAATAAGTGTGACGTCCGGTCACACTTCCTGGCCTCCCTTGCTTTTTCCTTCCGCCTCCCACCCTTCCTTCCCTAATCTCCCATCAACTCATCCTTACCCTGTGAGCGAGTCATCTACCTCGTTTCGCGCCCCTACCTGATCTCTTCCTTCCTCCGGACGGCTCACGGGATCAGGACGGCGGCGACTTCCGGCTATGGACTGGACTACGATTACGGATTACGGATCAACTATCCTTTCCTCCCAGGAAACGTCTTTCCTGGCTCCTCTCCTTACGTCAATCCTCACCCGCTCCCCTTACCCTACGAACTATCCTTCTCTACCCTTCCCCGCGGAATGCCTTTCCGTGTTCCCATACCTTCATTCCTTTCCTGTTCCCCTGGATGGATTCCTTTGTCGACGACCTGGCTCCCGAAGAGGATGTAAACATTTTTTAACAATAATGGTGAAGCAAAACGTAAGGAATAGTACCCCAGGTGGGTCACGGGAGGCTTCGTCCTCTCAATCCCACCCGGTCTGCGGATCGGCTGCCCCACGGATTCTGGGGGGGGCAACTTCACTAGGAGAAGTCGGCTGTTCACCGTTGCCAGCGAGCGGTGACAGCGATTTGGCTATCGCTGATGCACGGATGGATGCTCCTCATGGATACGACCCGGCAAAGTCAAAAAACAAGATTGTATATCTCGACGACGACTCGGACTCGGATAGGATGGATGAAACATATGATGACCCGGCAAAGGACCCGATGGATCAAAGTGTTGACAACCTGGCTATGGATAAAATGGCTATACGAGATGAGGAGGACAGCGAAAGCGACGAGGAAATAACCTCTCTGCAATCGCAAAAGGTAGTGGAACCCAAAAAAGGGGTAAAGAGAGGCCGCGGGCGGCCCCCTACAACAGGGGAATACTGGCGAAAATGAAGCGTCGAATCATGGAACTCGAGCGCGAAAACGAACGCCAGGTCAGGAAAGGGCGCTGAGGAAACACTTCAGGCTCGTCCGGTCACCACCATGCCGGACATGGAACAGCAGGACGCGGAGGAACTGAGCAGAGTCATCCAGAAGTCGCTGGAGACAGTAACCAAAGTGGCCTCCAGCTCGTCCAACCTGAAGGGCACGTTTGTAAAAGCCCTGAAGGATGCAACGAAAAGCATTTCCGAGGCAGCGGAGGAGCTACGGAAGCGCTCAGTGCTCGACTTGGAACAACGCAGACTTCAAGAGTCTAACCGTCGCCTCAAGTCTGAAGTCGAAGAGCTACGAGTTCAGATTAGCATTCTCCGGGAGGAACTGCGGGCAGCCTCCAAGGAAATCCCGCAACCAGCACCTGCAGCACGCTCAACAGCAGGTGCCGATGACATTGCACGCAGGGTGGAAGAGATCATTGACGCAAAGATCGCCCTCCTCAGAAGGGAGCTGGCTCCCTCGCGACCGCCTCAATCTCCACCCCGACAAAGCACAGCCAAGGATCCTCCCACAAAAGGAAGTCGAATGCTCAACCTCCTGCTGTGCAGGAGAATCAATCATCGATGCCATCAACCTCTGCTGTGCAGGAGAATCAATCATCGATGCCATCAACCTCTGCTGTGCAGAGAGAGTCAACCGAGGTCCCGTGGACCAAAGTCCTTGGACGGAAAGAAAAGCAGAAAGCGTCAAAGGAATCGAAAAAGGCTCAGCCCAAACCACTCCCGACGACGCGCAAAGCCGTTCCTCCGGCGGCTTCCCAAAAGAAGACGGGAAAAAAGGAGTCAAAGCAGGCTGGACCTGCCGGAAAGAATAAGGTGACCAAGTTACCGCGGTCGCCTAGAGGAGCGGCGGTGATACTAACCGTCCCTCCTGACAGCGAGCTGGCCTCGACGTCGAAGGCTATGAAACTGGCCAGGGAGAAGATCAACGTGAGCGAGCTGGGCCTCGCTCCCGGTGACATTCGGCCGAGGGTTGCACAAACTGGCGCCCTTATTCTGGAAATCGGCGGAGCGGAAAGCGCTCAAAAAGCGGATGCACTGGCGTCCCGGATGAGGGAGTTGATGGAGCCTCAAGGAGCACGGATCACTCGTCCATCCAAAACGGCGGAAGTAATCGTCCGAGGGTTTGACGACTCGGTAGGCGCTTCGGACATCGCAGCTGCCCTAGCCAGCAAAGGGGCTGCTCAAGGGTAGGGAAATCCCAAATTCCTACCCCATCGATTGGGATCGGCGTGGGCGCGTCTCCACGGCCGCCCGGAAGATTGCTGACGGAGGAAGGCTCGTCGTCGGATGGATTTCCGCGTCCGTCCACATCCTCGAACCCCGTCCTCTCCAATGTCATAAATGCTTGAAAAAGGGCACGTGCAGGCCACGTGCCCTTCAGGAATTGATCGGAGCTCTTTGTGTTACCGGTGGGAAGCCGGGACACAGGGCAAGCGAGTGCCAGGAGCGTCCGCACTGCCCCATCTGCGCGGCAGCCGGACGCAAAGCGGATCACCGGATGGGAGAGCTTGCTCCCTCCCAAGAAGGAAGGTAAGTCAAAGACGGCTAAGCCGTCGTCTGCCAGCCAAGCTGGCAGCTCTAAGCAGGTAAGTGGTCAGGAGGAGGCCATGGACACAGTCCAATAATGGCCGACACCCTCCTACAGTCCAACCTCAACCACTGTCGTGGCGCACAGGATCTTCTTGTCGCCACCCTTCGTCAGTGGGGGACCGGATTGGCTGTAGTGGGGAACCTACACTATCCCCGACCATCCCTCTGGTTCGGGGATACCCTCGGCGTCGTTGCCATCGTTTCCTCCGATGGACCGGACTCCTCTCCCACCACTCTTCTACATAGGGGTGGGGTTTCGTCGTGGTGGAGTGGGGAGCAGTCGTCGTTGTGGGGTGTTACTTCTCCCCCAACAGGAGTCTCGCGGAGTTCGACAACTTCCTGGGCGAGGTCGGTGACGTCATTCGACGTTATCGGCCTCGTCCCACTCTCGTGTTGGGCGACTTCAATGCCAAGTCCCGGGCTTGGGGTTGCCCCCGCACTACAGCGAGAGGCGAGTCACTCAGCGATTGGACGGCCGCACACGACCTTAGGTTAATCGCGGCAGAACCCAGACTTGTGTGCGGCAGGCGGGCGGATCCATCATCGATTTAGGTTTTGCATCCCCCAATGCCGTCCGCCTCGTCTCCGGTTGGGAAGTCCTTACAGGGTGGAGACTCTTTCGGATCATAGATACATTAGGATGAAAGTCTCCACCCGACCTCAAAGGTTAGGGAACGCCCGCCAAGCGGGCACTTCGTCCCCTAGATGGAAGATCCGAGGTCTTAACGAAGACCTCTTAGAAGCAGCCGCTCTCGCCTACACCTGGCCGGGCGAGATCGACGACGGGATGGACGCAGAACGTGAGGCATCTCGCTGGCGAGATGTTCTCACAACTATCTGTGATGCTTCGATGCCGCGGGCCGGCAAACATCGTCGTAGACGATGCGTGTATTGGTGGTCGGAGGAATTGGCCAACCTTCGACGAGATTGCGTCCAAGCCCGTCGTCGATTCACCAGATCGAAACGATGGCACGGACCCAACGCCGACATCGAAAGGGAGGAACTGTACAATGTGTACAGGACAGCCAGAGATCGTCTTCGGGTCGCGATACGTCGAGCCAAGGCGCAAGCGTGGGACGAACTCATCGGGAGTATCGACAGCGACCCGTGGGGCCGACCATACAGGTTGGTCACCGCCAAACTGCGACCCTCCGGGCCGCCTGTCTCAACTAGGCTGGACAGCGACTTCCTGCAGCAAGTCCTCGACTCTCTTTTTCCCCAAGTGGAACCTTTCCACTTTCCTCCCGTTCCCCCCGAGGACGTGCGGAGGGGGCAGGACTTCGCTGTGACTCCCGGTGAGTTGGAGAGGGCACTCCAGAAACTCAAAGGTAAGAGGACCGCTCCCGGTCCTGATGGAGTGCATGGTCGCGTCTTGGTAAGGGTGCAACCCTTCTTCGAAGGCGATCTTCTGCGGCTGATGGGGGGTTGTTTGCAGACGGGCAGGTTCCCGTCCATCTGGAAGGAGGCCAACCTGGTTCTCCTCCAGAAACCAGGCAAACCTCCAGACGTTCCGTCGGCGTATCGTCCAATCTGTCTTCTCGACGAGGCAGGTAAGTTAATGGAAAGAGTTATTGCAGGTAGACTCGTCGAGCACCTGGAGAACACCGGTCCCGATCTCAGCGACTGCCAGTTCGGGTTCAGGAGGGAAGGTCCACCATCGATGCCATCTTAGAGTTCGTCAAACGGCAGAGGAGATAGTTACCAGGGAGGAGTGGCACTGGCTGTAAGCCTCGACATAGTCAACGCCTTCAACTCTCTCCCCTGGAGCAGTATCCACAGGGGTCTTGTCAGGCACAACGTTCCACCGTATCTGATACGGATCATAGGGGATTATCTCCGGGACCGGTGGATTCGAGTGGAAGGACGGTACGGCCGACTTCAGCGTCGAGAAGTGGTGTGCGGTGTTCCTCAGGGGTCGGTCTTAGGCCCCCTCCTGTGGAACATCGCATACGACACGGTTCTGAGAACCTTTCTCCCGCCCGGTGTCACGATCGTGTGTTATGCTGATGACACATTGGTCTTGGCATCGGGTACCAAGTGAAACGGTTCTCGCACTCGCCGAGGCGTCTACGGAGCGTGTCGTCGGGCGCATTGGAGAGTTAGGGCTGCGGGTGGCGCCTGAAAGACCGAGAGCATGTGGTTCTTCGGTCCGAGGCATCGTCCGCCGCAGTCCTTCATCCGAATAGGTGAGACCAGGGTCGAGGTGAGCTCTCAGATGAGTTATCTGGGTCTCTTACTCGACGGCAGGTGGCGTTTCGAGGCACACTTCCGCAAGGTGGTGCCCCAAGCTAGGAGGATGGCTCAAGCGATTGGGTCACTCCTTCCGAACCTTGGCGGCGCGGAAGGCAGGGTCCGTCGCCTCTATTCGGGCGTGGTGCTGTCGAAGCTCATGTATGGGGCCCCTGTGTGGGCGGGAGATCTGTCCAAGTCCAAGACTTCTCTTCGGCTTGCCGAGGGAGTCCGAAGACTGGTCAGCTCCCGCATCGCCCGGGGGTACAGGACCATCTCGGGTGCGGCGGCGGGCGTCCTGGCCGGTGTCCTCCGGTGGACCTCCTCGCGGAGTCGTACAGGTCCATGTATGACATGCGCCGGCGACTCCGTGGGGGGCAACCCATTCGGCAGCGGATACTCGGCGCCTTGAAACGTCAGGCTCGGAGGATCCTGATCAGGAGATGGCGAGATCGGCTGACTCCGGATCGAGGTCCGGGTCAGAGGACTCGAGCCATCCAACCAGTGCTGGCTCGCTGGTTGGAAAGGAAACATGGAGGTCTGACCTACCGGATGACACAGATCCTGACGGGGCATGGTTGCTTCGGAAGGTTCCTGTGTCGGTTAGGGAAAGAGACGACGGCACGTTGCCACCACTGTCCATCTCTGGAGGACACGTCGGAACACACGCTGGTCGTGTGCCCGGCGTGGGCGGAACAGAGGAGGCGCTCTGCGGGGCCGTAGGGGGATCTCTGCCGACGATAGTATCGAAGATACTAGACAGCGAGGATAATTGGGGTGTTTTTGCCGCTTTCTGCGAGGAGGTGATGGCGCAGAAGGAAGAGGCGGAGAGAGTGCGAGAAAGGGAGGGACGCGGAGCCCTCCGAGGTCGTATCCTCGACTAACTTGGATGGGTTAGTCGGGGCTGCACGCGACGGAGGAAGACGACTGCGGGCTAGTGGATGGCCGGGTCGTGATGGGATTTCCGACTTGTGAAGTCACAGGGTTGAGAAGACCGCGGATGATTTGTGTGACCCCGGTCTCTCTAAGCCCTTAGGATGTCCACTCAGGGTTTGGTCGGTGAGAACCCATAATCCCTCCTTCCTCCCCAAAGGAAGGACGGATACTCGAGAGGAGTTCCCTGGCTAAAAAGGGTTGGGTTGGGTTGGGTTGGGTTGGGTTGGGTTGGGTTGG
>JADMLL010000002.1:20359867-20405749 GCA_016920875.1 Columbicola columbae
CCAGTGTCTCAAACGCCTTCCCGAGAACGGAAGGAGAGGAGAGGCCGAAATCCGCCCTTCTTCGGAATGAGCGTCATCAGACCGATCTTCCAGGAGGAGAGAAACTCCTCCGCCTAATACAATCATTAAATATCGCGCCCACTCGGTCACGTACATCACACGCACTCCTCAACATCCATGCCGCCACTCCATCCCTGCCTGGTGCCTTCCTGATTTTGCGCCCAGATCGCTTCCCGGACGATCCTCTCGTCAACCTCCCCTCGTTCGAGCTCCCCTCGTAATCCGTTGCCACCTCCCTACGAATCGCGGCCTGCAATGGGGTATCGGTCGCCTCGTCGTCCCCGGCAGGAACTTTGCCAATACCTCCGACGCCCCCAAACCTTCGGTATGGACAACGTCCCGGCCCCCAGCGAGCAACTGCCGCTACTCGGAACCGTACTTTCCCGCACGTACTTATACGCGAAACCCCAATCGCTCGTCTCCACCTCGGCTGTCATCCTAGTCCGCCAAGAGTCTCTCTTGGCTTTCCGGATGGCAGCCACGTAAAGGTTCCGCGCCCTGCGAAAGCCCGTCGCGTCCCCCGTGGCAATCATAAGATTACGTGCCCTGCGGACTTCACGACGCCGATCGTCCAGTTCGGGAGTCCACCAGACAACTCCCTCGGTCCTCTCGCGTGTCCCCCCCTCTGAAATGCCGCCGGCGGCATCAATCAAAGCTCTGGTGATCGCCCCTCCCGCTCCACCGCGTCCCCTTCCAAGCGGACGAGATGTCTGTAGCCGCAAGCCGGGCCGTGAAGTCCTCCCGCGAAACGCGTTTACGACGCCCCCTAGGGCTTGGGTGGTCTCACAGGCACCCCCAGAGTCAAGTATGGCCCTGTGGTCGCTGATCGACCAATCCTCGACGACCCACTCGCGAACGTAAGGCACCAAACAGAGATTCCTGCTGTAACGTCGATTGAATCGCCCCTACCCCTTGTATCACAAAAAGTCGACAGCTGGCCGGGGCGATTAACACTGACAGGTCGTAGCGCGAGAGAAACCTCTCCATCAGACTCCCACGCGAGTTCTCTCTCCTGGAAACCACAACTGGGACATTGGCGTCGAACATCAGAAGCACCTTGTCTCGTCGCAGTCCTCGTAACGCATCCCCCAGGAAAGCCAGCTTGGGTCCTATCCCCTCGGAAGGGGCCAAGTACACACTGCCGACCACCATCGCCCATCCTCCCACACCTACTAGCGCGAAGACGCACCAATCGCAGGGCTCGACGTCGATCCGGGCCAAAGTGGTCGGACCGAACGAAGACCCCACTTTCGGAGCGTCCACGGCCGGGAAGACTGGCACGTACCCTGCCAAGCGAGCTAAGGGCCTGTTCCCACCCCCGGCGGCTCCTGAACCGCAATGGTGTCATAACCCCCAGGAGCCTGAGCCTGTAAGTCCCCCAGACCACAAACGAGCGCTGACAGTTCAATTGCAGGCACTTAACAGCCATAATCGGTCATTTTGGCCAGCAACTCCAGCTGCCTCAGATAGAACGGACCTTGCTCGCCACATCGTGCCCGCTTTCTCCCGATCCTTGTGTTGGCACAAACGGCCGGGGAGGTGCTGACGAGGGCAATCCTTCCTCTCGTGGCCTTCCCTGAGCAATGGCCACACACCGGCCTGGCCGAACAGCGGGCTGCCAAGTGCCCGAACCCCTGGCACCGGAAACACCTGGTCACCCCAGCCACATCCTCGACCCTACAAGAGTCCCACCCCACGAAGATGCGCCCCTTCTCTATTAGCTGGGCCCTAATCTCGGCCGTGCACCTCACCACCCACGCCCCCCGTACATTGTCCCTGCGGCCGGTCCTGAAAAGGGGTACCAACTCCCTCTCGAATTTCCCGAACTCAACCCCCTCAAAATTCTGGGCGTGTATGGCCCGAACAAGCTCCTCCTTCCCCAGTGCCCTGTCCATCCCATAGATCGCCACCCTGGGCTGCCTCCCGGACGGAGTCTCCACCTTCAACCCCTTGTCAGCCAGCTTGGTACTCCTTGTGACCGTCTGCCAGCTGGCCTCGTCTCCTAACGTCAACACAACCCCATCCCGTCCCTTACGTAACCCCGTTACCTTAAGCCCGTCCGTCCCTGGTGTGAAGGTCTCCTTCAAGGTCTTCTTCACCTCCTCTGTCGTTCGGGTTGAGGTGGAGTCAGCGTTCCTCACCACCACCGTCTTTTTCCCCTAGCTGGGCAGCAGCCTTAACCTTTCAGCGAAGGTGGTCTTCCTCCCCCTCCTTCACGGCCTCGGTGACTCCACCATCTGCCGCTTGATAGCGCCACCTCCCCACTGAGCTTCCTCACTCGGCCAGAACTGCACAGTCTAGATTTCCCCGGTGCTGCTCCCCAATGAGCCCAAGCTCGACGTCCTTGTCATGTCCTCAGGAATTTCATCCTCTCCTCCTTCAAAGCCTCCCCTATCAAAGTCTCAACGATCAAACTTGCTTGGCTCGGATCTCTGCGACGGCTGACATAACCCCTCGAAGGCCGCCATAGATCTCTTGAGGAGGTCACCGAAAGCCGTCGCCTCCTCCGAGCTCTGCCGACTCACCCTCCTCCTCTTCTTCCTTCTCGCCCCCGCCCTGCCGTCCGTCTCGTTGTGGCGTCTGTCTGATAGCCATTCGCTGGTCATCCCCATCCGAGTCCCCCAGCACGTCGGGGTCTCTCCCCCTATCCCTACCTGCCATATCCGGTTAATTCCGAAAAAAAAGAAAGAAGAAAACCGAAAAATCTGTCAAAGTTCCCCCTCAGTGTAAAAAGGGCACAAGTGACGCGAGAAAGAATAAAACAACCAAAACGTGGTCAAAGAGAGAACTAGCTGAGTTAAGACCACCCCAGTAGTTAGGAGAACAACAATAGAGAGAGCCACAGTCGGACTGTGAGCTTCCAATTCTGACACCAGCGCAAGAGTCGCCTTCGTACGATATAAGGTACCAGAAAACGCTATGCTGAACTTATGGCAATCCAATAAGGAAATTTATCTCGGAAGTTCCTATTGGTCAGTGCAAAACGCACGTAATACAACAAGTATTGGGCAGGATCGCGCAAGTTTAAACGTGCACCAACTTGTCTCAACTTGATGCTATATTTTCGATGATTCTATATTACCTATAGGAAATCCAAAAAGGCCACAAAACCTTTCCAGCTAATCCTTTTAGCTCAAGATCAGCAACACGTTTAAATGTTATAACAAAGAACAAACTCACCAAATTTCAAACCAATCGCTCCACCAGAAAAGGCACAAATCACTAAACAAACTCGAAAAGAATCACAGAAAGGGTTCACTTTCGCAAAGAAACTCAAAAACACGTCCGTCCTCGATGAAGTCTCGATGAACACTACTCGGATAGGGACAGAGAGAATTCGCTCGCGGGTCCGCGTGACCGACTTCGTGTGTCTGATACTCGGCACGAGGCCGAGTCGACGTAGTTCCGCCGTTCGTTCGTTCGCCGACCGACCGACCGACCGACGAGTCTCGTTAGCCGTAGCCGTGACCGACTTCGTGTTCGTGGACGGTGCCTTCGAGTCGATTCGATTCGATCGTTCAGACCGCGATCGAAATCATCCGACTCGACTCGCACGGGACGGTCGCGGTCCCCCTCGGAGGCCGGCTGACAGAAAGAATGGGTTGGTTGACTGCGCAACAAGGGCATATGTGCACGCGCGAGATAAACGTAAGGAAGGAGAGGACAAGGAGGAGGAAAAAGAAAGAAAGAAAAAGAGAAGGAAAGAAGGAGAACCGCACGAACGGAAACGATCGACCGAATCGGTTCCCGAGTAAACGCCTTTTTTAAGACCTTCTTAAGCTCTTCGGTCAAACGGGTCGAGATGGAATCCACGTTCCTGACGACCACCGTCGTCTTCCCCCTGTTAGGGGCCGCATCCTTGACCCTGTAACCTTACGTGGTGTTCCCCCTTTTCCAAACCGCTTCACCTCACTCGTCTGCCGCTTGATGGCAGCCACCTCGCCGCTGAGCTTCATCAACTCGGCAAGATTGGCAAAAATCTTCATAATCTTGACCTCGAAGGCCGTCAGGATACGCTTCAGCAGATCGCCGAGTGTGGCCTGCTCCGTGCTGCTTTGCCGATTCAACCTCTTCCTTCTAGTCCGCCCCCGGCGTCCGTTTCGGTCGTCAAGTCGCTTTCGAGAGCCCTATTCTTCCGGGCAAAGCTTGCACGCTTCGGGTTGGTGGACGACCACTCCTGCGTGAAGGTGCGACAGTAGCGCTCTCAGTGTCAGAAGTAAGCACTAAAGCGACTATAGCGCCTAAGTGTCTAAGTGTAGCTCTTACAGTGTCCAACTGTAGCTCTTTCTTTTGTTGAACTATTCGAGTCCTCTTAACGTAGCTGTTTCTTTTCTTTCGACGACGTCTTGGTTGCTTTTGTATTTCCAGGTCAGTGCCTTTTTGCACGAAGTTTGCCTTGCACATAGAGTTGCAGGTTTTTCTTTTGTGCTCCGAATTTACATAGGCCCTTACTGCATTAAGAGGGACTTAGAAAATTCTTCTGGTTTTTCCTTCTCTCTTACTCGGGGATATGGCTGATAGGGATAAGGGAGAGACCCCGATACCGTTAGGGAATCGGACAGGGAGGACCTCAGGATGCTCACAGAACGGACCACTTAGGCAGAGATAGGGAGGAGGTGAGTCGGAAGAGCTCGAAGGAGGCGACGGCCTTCGGAGATCTGCTGAAGCAAACCTTAGCAGTATTCGAGGCCAAGATAATGTCGGCTTTTGCTGAGGTGCGGTTGAAGCACAAGTTCGGCAGAACCGTCGAGACGCAGGTGGGGACGTGATACGGGACGAGAGCAGGAAACTTCTTAAGGGATTGGTTAGAGATGTCGAGAGGCTTGGGTTGATCGGGAGCGCAGCATCAGGGAACACCTCAGACAATGCGGTCCTAGCTGAGGTGAAGAAGCTAAGCAATGAGGTTGCCGTTAGTAAGCGGCAGATGAGTGGAGTCACCGAGACCATGAGGGAAGAGGGGGAGGTGAAAAATACTATCTTCGCTAACAAGTTTAGGGCTGCGGCCCCTAGCAGGAGGAAGAAGACGGTAGTCTTAAGGAATCTGGACTACAACTCGACCCGAACAACTGAGGAGGTAAAGAAGGTGGTAAAGGAGATGTTCACCCCAGGGACTGACGAACTTCAGGTGACGAAACTTGGGAAAGGCAGGGCGGAGGTGGTTTTCCCACTAGGAGATGACGCTAGCTGGTAGACGGTCACCAGGAGCACCAAGTTGGCAGACAAGGCAGATTGTTCTCGTGTCAGCACCTCCCTGATGCGAAGAAATTCGAGCAAGCCCATTTAAACGGCGGGAGTAACAATGACTCTCTTAGTAGCCAACCTCGTCATCTAATTAGTGACGGATGAATGGATTAACGAGATTCCTCTGTCCCTATCTACTAGTGTTCATCGAGACTTCGAGGACGGACGTGTTTTTGAGTTTCTTTTTGCGAAAGTGAACCTTTCTGTGATTCTTTCGAGTTTGTTTAGTGATTTGTGCCTTTTCTGGTGGAGCGATTGGTTTGAAATTTGGTGAGTTTGTTCTTTGTCATAACATTTAAACGTTGTTGATCTGAGCTAAAGGATTAGCTGGAAAGGTTTTGTGGCCTTTTTGGATTTTATAGGATAGGAAAATATAGGCATCAAGCTGAGACAAGTTGGTGCACGTTTAAACTTGCGCGATCCTGCCCAATACTTGTTGTATTACGTGCGTTTTGCACTGACCAATAGGGAATTTCGAGATAAATTCCTTATTGGATTGCCATAAGTTCAGCATAGCGTTTTTCTAAGCGTCGTTAAGGTACCGCCCATATCGTACGAAGGCGACTCTTGCGCTGGTGTGAGAAATTGGAAGCTCACAGTCAGACTGTGGCTCCATCTTTTGCTTCTTTTATTAATTTTTTGAAGTGTCTTAACGTCGCTAGTATAATTTTTGGCCGACGTCGTATTGTAGTGTCACTTGTGCCCTCTTCGCACTCAGAGGAGCTTGTTTGTTTTGTTTGTTCTTGTACTTAGGCCCTTCTTTTACTAAGGTGGGACTTAGAAAATTTTTCGGCTGTCTCCACCTTGGACAAGAACGTTATGGCTGGTAGGGGGAAAGACCCGGACGACTTAGACGGGGACGATCATCGGATGATGATCGAAACAGACGTGACCTCGGAGACTGACGGGGCTAGGCCGGGGACTAGTGGGAGAAGAGGAGGAAGAGGATGAGTCGGCAGAGCTGAGGAGGTGACGGCTTTGGTGATCTCCAAGAGATCGATGGCGGCCTTCGAGACGAGGTGATGTCAGCCTTCGCAGAGATCCGGCCAAGCAGAGGTTCGGCCGAATAGTTGAGACCATGCTAGGGAGCCCTAGGGACGAAAGGAAACGACTCCTGAGGGACGTGGAGAGAGACGTGGAGGAACAAGGACTACTTGGGGGTGCAGCACTGGGGGGGAGCTCGAACGGTGCCATTCTGGCCGAGGTGAGGAAACTCAGCGGGGAGGTGGCCGCTATCAAGCGGCAGATGAGTGGAGTCACCGAGGCCGTGAAGGAGGGGGGGGAGGCGAAGAAGACCACCTTCGCCGAGAAGGTTAAGGCTGCTGCCCCAGTTAGGGAAAAGACGGTGGTGGTGAGGAATGCTGACTCCGCCTCAACCCGAACGACAGAGGAGGTGAAGAAGGTTTGAAAGACCTTCACCCAGACCGACGGACTTAAGGTAACGGTTACGAAAGGACGGATGGGGTTGTGTTGACGTTAGGGGACGAGGCCAGCTGGCAGACGGTCACAAGGAGTACCAAGCTGGCTGACAAGGGGTTGAAGGTGGAGACCGTCCGGGAGGCAGCCCAGGGTGGCTATATACGGATAGAGCACTGGGGAAGGAGGAGCTTGTTCGAGCCATACACGCCCAGAATTTCAAGGGGTTGAGTTCGGGAAATTTGAAAAGGAGTTGGTACCCTTTTCAGGACCGGCCGAGGACAATGTACGGGGGCGTGGGTGGTGAGGTGCACGGCCGAGATTAGGGCCCAGCTATTGAGAAGGGCGCATTTACGTGGGGTGGGACTCTTGCAGGGTCGAGGATGTGGCTGGGGTGACCAGGTGTTTCCGGTGCCAGGGGTTCGGGCACTTGGCAGCCCGCTGTTCGGCCAGGCCGGTGTGTGGCCATTGCTCAGGGGAAGGCCACGAGAGGAAGGATTGCCCTCGTGTCAGCACCTCCCCGGCCGTTTGTGCCAACTGCAAAAGGATCGGGAGAGACAGCGGGCACGATGTGGCGAGCAAAGACTGTCCGTTCTATCTGAGGCAGCTGGAGTTGCTGGCCAAAATGACCGATTATGGCTGTTAAGTGCCTGCAATTGAACTGTCAGCGCTCGTTTGTGGTTTGGACTTACAGGCTCAGGCTCCTGGGGGTTATGACACCATTGCGGTTCAGGAGCCGCCGGGGGTGAACAGGCCCTTAGCTCGCTTGGCAGGGTACGTGCCAGTCTTCCCGGCCGTGGACGCTCCGAAAGGGGGTCTTCGTTCGGTCCGACCACTTTGTGGCCCGGATCGACGTCGAGCCCTGCGATTGGTGCGTCTTCGCGCTAGTAGGTGAGGATGGGCGATGGTGGTCGGCAGTGTGTACTTGGCCCCTTCCGAGGATAGGACCCAAGCTGGCTTTCCTGGGGATGCGTTACGAGGACTGCGACGAGACAAGGATGTTCGACGCCAATGCCCGGTCCCAGTTGTGGTTTTCCAGGAGAGGAACTCGCGTGGAGTCTGATGGAGAGGTTTCTCTCGCGCTACGACCTGTCAGTGTTGAATCGCCCCGGCCAGCTGTCGACTTTTGTGATACAAGGGTAGCGATTCAATCGACGTTACGGCAGGAATCTCTGTTTGGTGCCTTACGTTCGCGAGTGGGTCGTCGAGGATTGGTCGATCAGCGACCACAGGGCCATACTTTTGACTCTGGGGTGCCTGTGAGACCACCCAAGAGCCCTAGGGGCGTCGTAAACGTTTCGCGGGAGGACTTCACGGCCCGGCTTGCGGCTACGAGACATCTCGTCCGCTTGGAAGGGGACGCGGTGGAGCGGGAGGGGCGATCACCAGAGCTTTGATTGATGCCGCCGGCGGCATTTCAGAGGGGGACACGCGAGAGGACCGAGGAGTTGTCTGGTGGACTCCCGAACTGGACGATCGGCGTCGTGAAGTCCGCAGGGCACGTAATCTTATGATTGCCACGGGGGACGCGACGGGCTTTCGCAGGGCGCGGAACCTTTACGTGGCTGCCATCCGGAAAGCCAAGAGAGACTCTTGGCGGACTAGGATGACAGCCGAGGTGGAGACGAGCGATTGGGGTTTCGCGTATAAGTACGTGGGGAAGGTACGGTTCCGAGTAGCGGGCAGTTGCTCGCTGGGGGCCGGGGACGTTGTCCATACCGAAGGTTTGGGGGCGTCGGAGGTATTGGCAAAGTTCCTGCCGACGAGGCGACCGATACCCCATTGCAGGCCGCGATTCGTAGGGAGGTGGCAACGGATTACGAGGGGAGCTCCGAACGAGGGGGAGGTTGACGAGAGGATCGTCCGGGAAGCGATCTGGGCGCAAAATCCCAGGAAGGCACCAGGATGGATGGAGTGGCGGCATGGATGTTGAGGAGTGCGTGTGATTTGTACGTGACCGAGTGGGCCGCGATATTTAATGATTGTATTAGGCGGAGGGAGTTTCTCTCCTCCTGGAAGATCGGTCTGATGACGCTCATTCCGAAGAAGGGCGGATTTCGGCCTCTCACTCTCCTTCCCGTTCTCGGGAAGGCGTTTGAGACACTGGTGCGGGATAGGATCGAGCTGCACCTGGACAGGGTGGGGGGAAGACATCCTCGCCAGTTTGGGTTCGTCAGAGGAAAGAGTACGGTGGATGCCATCCGCTGCGTGCAGCAGTGGGTGGCTGACACTCCCGGCCGCTATGCTCTGGGGGTCTTGGTTGACATTAAGGGAGCTTTCGACCACGCCTGGTGGCCGAGGATACTGCTGAGCCTGAGGCAACTGGGGGTCAGTCAGGAGCTGTACGGTTTGATTGAGAGCTATTTCCGGGACAGGGTCACGTTCCTCAGAGACGCCGGGGACACGGTGAGGCGTGTTCCAGAGAGGATGCCCTCAGGGCTCCGTCCTGGGGCCCATCCTCTGGAATTTTATGATGAACGGGGTCCTGGAAATGGATCTGGGTCCTGGCACCGCCACGGTGGCCTATGCCGACGACCTTATGGTCATGGTTAGTGCCAACTCGAGGAGGGGGATCGAGGATAGGACTAACGAGGCGCTCCGGAGGGTGACGGAGTGGGCTGGTTCGAACAAGTTGGAGATCAGCGCAGCGAAGACGCAGGGGAGTCCTCTTTCGAGGCAAACGGGACGACAGACACCCTCTCAGGGTCTTTGTAGACGACGAGAGAGTGAGGTTCTCGGTGTCGGTCCAGTACCTTGGCGTCTGGATAGGACGGCAAGCGTCCTGTAAGGCACATATTGCCAAGGCTTCCGAGGCGGCGAGGAACGCGATGTTCGCGTTCAAGCGCCTCGGAGCTGCGGCTTGGGGGCTGAGGGGGGAGAGGCTGCGTGTGATCTATAAATCAGTCTTCTTGGGGATACTGGGCTATGCGGCACCAGTATGGGCCAGGGAACTCCGCTTCCAGAGGCACAAGAATGTAGTGGGTAGGGCACAGCGTGTGGCGTTGCTCCTGATGACGGAGTGCTATCGCACGACGTCGACGGCGGCGTTATGCGTTGTGGCAGGGGAACCGCCGGTGGACTTGGTCATCAGGGCAAGAGCGGCAACATATGGGCTTCCGAGGGGGGACCGGCGGCGCATTCTCATGCGGGAATTGGTTTGGGAGGCTTGGCAGCGGCGTTGGCAGGATGCCGACGTCGGAGCCCACACCCGGATGCTTTGTCCCGATGTAAGGGTTAGGGGTCGTAGTGCGAGGATGCCGCTCCACTACTTTATCAGTCAGGTTTGGTCGGGGCACGGAATCTTTCGGGCAAAGCTTGCACGCTTCGGGCTTGTGGACGACCCCTCCTGCGTGTTTTGTACTCATCCTTGCGATGATGTCGATCACGCGGTGTGGGGCTGCCCTAGGGTTAGGACCCGCAGAGATGAGCTCCTGGAGCGGATGGGCTGGACCCTGGACGGAGGAGACTACAAGGTTCGACTTAGGGAGGCCTTGGACGAGGGTGACTTGGACGCTACTTCGCCGTTGCTCGAGTACTTGACTTGGGTGATACGGGACAGGGAAGACTCTCCGTTGTACAAGTACAACGCGAGGAACTGGCTGAGGGGAAGAGACACGGTCAGGGACGGGGGTGATCTTGGGGAGGGGCACGGCGAGGAGACTCGGGGGGAACCGACGAGAGACTTGAGACAGTGGGGGGGCTCTGCCGATGTGGGAGGGGGGAACTCCTCGGGCACAGGTGACACCCTGAGCGAGTCTGACGGGGAGGCTGGTAGACCTGGCACGAGTGCTGCTGCTTCCGACAGGGAGCAGGAGGAGTGTGGATGAGTGAGTGATTGTTCGGGAGATGCGACTGTGGATGTGAATGGGTATGAGTGGGATGAGTGAATGGGCACATGCGTCCGTCTTCAAGCAGGTAAGCGGATATGTGATCACGGGTGTTGGTTTGTGTGAGCAGGAGTTTTGCGACGCCTCTTCGGAGGGGGTCCCGCCTCCACGTGGCACCCCGCGGGCAACGTCGGGTCGGCTCCCCCTTCTCGACTCGTCGGGAGGGGGTCGGCTCTGCGGCTAAGTGGACCTACATCGCCGCATGTCGTCGTGCCTCTCCGGGAGCTGTTACCTGCTACCCGGGGGGGTGATTTTTCCAAGCCCGCTATTTGTCTTCCAACCCCATTCTTACTTGCACTCCCCGTAGGCAAACGGCGGGTTATGCCCGGAAAGCTGTCTCTTCGTTTCTTTTGTCTCTGTCCTATGCTCTAGCCTATGCTCTTCTCCCTTCTCTGTCCACCTTTCTTCTCTTCTTTTCTGACTCTTCTCCCTTGGATGGGTTTCTCTGGATGCCCCACCGGCAATAGTCGCGGAGACTAGTCCAACCGGGGTCTCTCCCTTCATCGGGAGGGGGTGGATACAGTTCTAGATGTCCCTATCTACTTTTCAAGCGTCGTTAAATGCCCATATCGTACGAAGGCGACTCTTGCGCTGGTGTCAGAAATTGGAAGCTCACAGTCCGACTGTGGCTCCATCTTTTGCTTCTTTTATTAATTTTTTGAAGTGTCTTAACGTCGCTAGTATAATTTTTGGCCGACGTCGTATTGTTGTGTCACTTGTGCCCTCTTCGCACTCAGAGGAGTTGCTTTGTTTTGTTTTTGTTTTGTGCTCTTCCTGTACTTAGGCCCTTCTTTTACTAAGGTGGGACTTAGAAAATTTTTCGGCTGTCTCCACTTTGGATAAGAACGTTATGGCTGGTAGGGGGAAAGACCCGGACGACTTAGACGGGGACGATCATCGGATGATGATCGAAACAGACGTGACCTCGGAGACTGACGGGGCTAGGCCGGGGACTAGTGGGAGAAAGAGGAGGAAGAGGATGAGCCGGCAGAGCTCCGAGGAGGTGACGGCCTTTCGGGATCTCCTTAGGAGATCGATGGTCGCCTACGAGACCAGGGTGATGTCAGCCTTTGCTGAGATCAGGGCCAAGCAGAGGTTCGGCCGAATAGTTGAGACCATGCTGGGGGAGCTCCTAAGGGACGAAAGGAAACGACTCCTGAGGGACGTGGAGAGGGACGTGGAGGAACAAGGACTACTTGGGGGTGCAGCACTGGGGGGGAGCTCGAACGGTGCCATTCTGGCCGAGGTGAGGAAACTCAGCGGGGAGGTGGCCGCTATCAAGCGGCAGATGAGTGGAGTCAGGCCGTGAAGGAGGGGGGGGAGGCGAAGAAGACCACCTTCGCCGACAAGGTTAAGGCTGCGGCCCCCGTTAGGGGAAAGAAGACGGTGGTCGTCCGTAATGTCGACTCCGCCTCGACCCGAACGACGGAGGAGGTGAAGAAGGTTCTGAAAGAAACTTTCACGCCAGGGACCGACGGACTCCAGGTGACGGGGCTACGAAAGGGCCGGGATGGGGTGGTTTTGACGCTGGGGGACGAAGCCAGCTGGCAAACGGTGACGAGGAGTGCCAGGCTGGCCGACAGGGGGTTGAAGGTGGAGACTCCGTCCGGGAGGCAGCCCAGGGTGGCTATATACGGAATGGATAGAGCCCTGGGGAAGGAGGAGCTTGTTCGAGCCATCCACGCTCAGAATTTCAAGGGGGGTTGATCTGGGGAAATTTGAAAAGGAGTTGGTACCCCTTTTCAGGACCGGTCGGAGGGACAACGTTCGGGGGGCTTGGGTGGTTAGGTGCACGGCCGAGATTAGGGCCCAACTCATTGAGAAGGGGCGCATTTACGTGGGGTGGGATTCGTGCAGGGTCGAGGACGTGGCTGGGGTGACCAGGTGTTTCCGGTGTCAGGGATTCGGGCACTTGGCAGCCCGCTGTTCGGCCAGGCCGGTGTGTGGCCATTGCTCAGGGGGAAGGCCACGAGAGGAAGGATTGCCCTCGTGTCAGCACCTCCCCGGCCGTTTGTGCCAACTGCAAAAGGATCGGGAGAGACAGCGGGCACGATGTGGCGAGCAAAGACTGTCCGTTCTATCTGAGGCAGCTGGAGTTGCTGGCCAAAATGACCGATTATGGCTGTTAAGTGCCTGCAATTGAACTGTCAGCGCTCGTTTGTGGTCTGGGGGGACTTACAGGCTCAGGCTCCTGGGGGTTATGACACCATTGCGGTTCAGGAGCCGCCGGGGTGGGAACAGGCCCTTAGCTCGCTTGGCAGGGTACGTGCCAGTCTTCCCGGCCGTGGACGCTCCGAAAGTGGGGGTCGTTCGGTCCGACCACTTTGTGGCCCGGATCGACGTCGAGCCCTGCGATTGGTGCGTCTTCGCGCTAGTAGGTGTGGGAGGATGGGCGATGGTGGTCGGCAGTGTGTACTTGGCCCCTTCCGAGGGGATAGGACCCAAGCTGGCTTTCCTGGGGGATGCGTTACGAGGACTGCGACGAGACAAGGTGCTTCTGATGTTCGACGCCAATGCCCGGTCCCAGTTGTGGTTTTCCAGGGAGAGGAACTCGCGTGGAGTCTGATGGAGAGGTTTCTCTCGCGCTACGACCTGTCAGTGTTGAATCGCCCCGGCCAGCTGTCGACTTTTGTGATACAAGGGCAGGGGTGATTCAATCGACGTTACGGCAGGAATCTCTGTTTGGTGCCTTACGTTCGCGAGTGGGTCGTCGAGGGTTGGTCGATCAGCGACCACAGAGCCATACTTCTGACTCTGGGGGTGCCTGTGAGACCACCCAAGAGCCCTAGGGCGTCGTAAACGCTATTCGTCTTCCAACCCCCATTTCTTACGAGAATCCCGTTGGCAAACGGCGGGTTATGCCCGAAAGCTGTCTCTTCGTTTCTTTTGTCTCTGTCCCAAGCTCTATCCTATGTTCTCTGTCCACCTTTCTTTTCTTCGACTCTTCTCCCTTGGACGGGTTCTCTGGATGCCCCACCGGCAATAGTCGCGAGACGGTCCAACGGGGTCCCTCCCCTTCACCGGGAGGGGGTTGATACAGTTCTTACATGTCCCTATCTACTAGGGATTATTCGTCGAGATTTCATCGAGGACGGACGTGTTTTTGGCTTTTTTGAGTTTTGTGAACCTTTTGGTGGTGTTTTTGGAAAAAGTGAATATTTTGATTAGTGAATTGTGCCTTTTTGTGTGGAGTGATTGAGCTGCAATTTGGTGAGTTTGTTCTTTCTCATATAAACTAAACGCGTTGTTGATCTTGAGCTGAAAGGTTCAGCTGGAAAGGTTCTACAACACTTTTTGATTTTCCTATAGAAAATTATAGGAAATCAGTGAAAGTTTTGGCACCAGGCTGAGACAAGCTGGTGCTCGTTTTGTTTTTCGCGGTCCTGCCCCAATATTGTTTTTGCTGTGCTTTTCTCAGCAACCAATAAGATTCCTAGACGGTTTTTTCCCTGTTGATATACATAAGCTCAACATAGCGTTTTTCTAGCGTCGCTAAGGTACGACAGTAGCGCTCTTGGCGGCAAAATCTGGAACTGAAGCGACACTAGCGCAGAAGTGTCAGAAGCTTACAGTCCTATGTGGTTTTCTATTGTTGTTCTTCTTCAACTAATTATTGTCGTAACTCAGCTGTTCTCTCTTTGACCACTTTTGGTCGTTTTATTCTTTTCGCGTCACTTGTGCCCTTTTTACACTGAGGGGAACTTTGGAGATTTTTCAGTTTTCTTTCTTTTCTTTTTCGGAATTAACCGATATGGCAGGTAGGATAGGGGGAGAGACCCCGACGTGCTGGGGACTCGGATGGGGGATGACCAGCGATGGCTATTGGAGACAGACGCCACAACAGACGGACGGCGGGGGACAAGAAGGAAGAAGAGGAGGTGAGTCAGAGCTCGGAGGAGGCGACGGCTTTCGGTGACCTCCTCAAGAGATCTATGGCGGCCTTCGAGGCGAGGGTTATGTCATTGTCGCAGAGATCTTGAGCCAAGCAGAAGTTTGGCAGGATCGTTGAGACTTTGTTGGGAGGCTTTGAAGGAGGAGAGAGATGATTCCTGAGACAATGATAAAGACGTCGGAAGCTTGGGCTCTGGGGAGCAGCACTGGGGAAACCTAGACTGTGTGGTTCTGGCCGAGTGAGGAAGCTCAGTGGTGAGGTGGCCGCAATCAAGCAAGGGAGTGAGTCACCGAGGCCAGGGGAGGGGGAGACAGAAGAAGACCACCTTTGCTGAGAAGGTTAAGGCTGCTGCTCCAGCAAGGGGGAAAAAGACGGTGGTGGTGAAGAACATTGATTCCACCTCAGCCCGAACGACAGAGGAGGTTAAGAAGGTCCTGAAGGAAACCTTCACACCTGGGACAGACGGACTTAAGGTCACAGGGCTACGCAAGGGAAGGGATGGGGTCGTTCTGACGTTAGGAGACGAGGCCAGCTGGCAGACAGTAACGAGGAGTGTCAAGCTGGCTGACAAAGGGCTGAAGGTGAGACTGTCCGGGGAGGCAGCCCAGGTGACGATCTATGGGATGGATAGAGCACTGGGGAAGGAGGAGCTTGTTCGACCATACACGCTCAGAATTTCAAGGGGTTGAGTTTGGGAAATTTGAGAAGCTGGTACCCTTTTCAGGACCGGCCGTGGGATAACGTACGGGGGCGTGGGTGGTGAGGACGGCCGAGATTAGGGCCCAGCTGATTGAGAAGGGGCATCTTCGTGGGTGGGACTCTTGCAGGTCGAGGACGTGGCTGGGGTGACCAGGTGTTTCCGGTGCCAGGGGTTTGGGCACTTGGCGGCCTCTACGTGGCAGCCATTCGAAAGGCTAAGAAAGACTCTTGGCGGATTAGGATGACCGCTGAGGTGGAGACGAGCGACTGGGGGTTCGCGTATAAGATCGCACGGGGGAAGGTACGGTTCCGGGTAGCAGGAAGTTGCTGGCTGGGGACCGGGGACGTTGTCCATACCGAAGGTTTGGGGGCGTCGGAGGTAGTGGCCAGCAATTCCTGCCGGGGATGACGAGGCGACGATACTAACACAGGCCGCGATTCGGAGAGGTCTCATCAGATTACGAAGGGGAGCTCCGAACGAGGGGGAAGTTGACGAGAAAGTCGTCCGGGATGCGATATGGGCGCAGAATCCCAGGAAGGCACCAGGCAGGGATGGAGTGGCGGCATGGATGTTGAGGAGTGCATGTGATCTGTACGTGACCGAGTGGACCGCGATCTTTAATGAATGTATTAGGCGGAGGAGATTTCTTTCATCCTGGAAGATCGGTTTAATGACGCTCATTCCAAAGAAGGCGGATTTCGGCCTCACTCTCCTTCCCGTGCTCAAGGCGTTTGAGACACTGGTGCGGGATAGGATCGAGCTGCACCTGGACAGGTTGGGGGGAAGACGTCCTCCGGCAGGATCCGCAACTTTCGGACCCTAGCGATGTACTGCGTCTTATTCGGCTGAGAGTGGTGAAAGTTACGTTTCCCTTTTTAAGGGGACTTAGAGTTTTCGGGCTTACCTGATAGGTGTAATGGAAACCTGGATAGGTCTTGGAAATGGATCTGGGTCCTGGCACCGCCAATGTGGCCTATGCCGATGATCTTATGGTCATGGTTAGTGCTAACTCGAGGGGGATCGAGAGGGGGCAAACGAAGCGCTTGGGAGGGTTGGGGCGATCCAGGGTGTCCAGCGGCGATGCCAGGATGCCGACGTCCCGGGTGCTTTGTCCCGATGTTAGGGCCAGGGGTCGTAATGTGAAGACGCCTCTTCACTATTTCATTAGTCAGGTTTGGTCGGGTCATGGGATCTTTTGGGCAAAGCTTACACGCTTCGGGTTGGTGGACGACCCCTCCTGCGTGTTCTGCGATCATCCCCGATGACGTCGATCACGGCGTGGGGCTGCCCTAGGGTTAGGGCCCGCAGGGATGAGCTTCTGGAGCGGATGGGCCGGACCCCTGATGGAGGAGATTACAAGACACACGTCAGGGAAGCCTTAGACAGGGGTGACCTGAACGCCCCCTCGCCATTGTTCGAATATCTGACGTGGGCGGTTCGGGACAGGGAGAATTCCCCGTTGTATAAGTACAACGCGAGGAACTGGTGGCGGGAAAGAGACAGGGCTAGGGACGGGGGCGACTTAGGGGAAGGGCACGGTGAGGAGATCTGGGGGAGACCGACTAGAGACCTACGACATTTAGGGGGAGGGGGGCTCTGCCGACTTGGGGGCGGCACAGGTGACACCCTGAGTGAATCTGACGGGGAGGTTGGAGAATCTGGCACGGTTGCTGTCTCCGGCGGAGAGCTGGAAGAAGGAATGAGTGGGTGAACGACCGGGCACGTGCGAAGCTCAGAATGAAAAGGTGCGGCTGAGATGAGTGGATGGGAGAGCATGTACGTCCGTCTTCAAAAGTCCGTGAAAAGTTGCAAAGTATTTGTGTAGTGATTACGAAATTGAAGTTTCCATATCTTCACTTGAAGGCCTGCTGAGAAAACCACGACATGAATTAAAAGCAGAACCCATCAAGAAGGAAATACATTAATGCATTTGAGAAAGCGTCAGTGTTTGTTTCCTCCCTAAATTAACATGCGAATAGTTTCGTTTATAAAAATTTAAAAACCAACAAAAGTGCTTGTATTAATATCCTTCCCGAATAATAATATTATAATGCGAACCAGATAAAAAACGGTAAATACTACAGATGATACCAAACAGGTAGACTACCAACGCAGTTGGTTTCAAGCAAACCATGAGCAAAAGCGCGAACTTTTGCCGGGTTTAGTGGGTTCACACGTCATGTAAAGAGTGCGATTAAAGAAAAGAATCAAAAACAGACAGTTCGGGAATATATGTAACAAAATTCAAACGATCTAAAGGGAAAAAAATTGTTTAGAAGTTCAATGGAAAAGAGAGAATGAATAGACATTCTCAAGAAAATACAAAAAAAGCTTTCGCTTTTAAGTTGTTGAAATGTTTTTGGTTCAATATGAGTGAACACGTGTAATTATTTTTGCAAAATAAAACTGTACTTTTTTGGTTATAATTCAATTTAGCCTTTTCCTCTACCTACAAAAACAAAAATCTTTCCAATTTGTGAATAACAAGGCATTTATATATATTAAATCGAGTGTAAACCAGTATCATTTATATACTTTTTATGTTGAAGGTTTTTAATTGTGCTTTATATAGCTTCACCTGTACTTGAATTTATATTTTTACAATCACCAAACTGCCTCCAATTGCCTCCGATCGTGTCACCCACGAAAAGCAATACCTATTACGGGGCACAAACAGTCAAAACTGTTTAAACAACTTATGCAATCAGATCTCTGGAGAAGGAACGATTTACATTACGCGTCAGGGTGGATTTCATTATAAGTTCGATTTTATTTCCGAGTAAATGCCCCTCCATTTTTTTTTTATTGAGTACTAAATTTGAAAAAATGTAAATTATGGTAGAGGTATTACTACGAATACATTTTTAAAACCACACGACTCCCAAGGAAGCTATTGCTCAAAAACACAAGTTGGTGTTTAATTGGAAGCAAGCGAGAAAACAGAAAAGAATTGCCAAAATAAAGCTGCTAATGACAAAAAATAGCATGATTCATTTCTCCACAAAACTCTACACATCAAATGACATTATTTTAACAGTTCGTGAAAGTATTATAACAACAACCGTTGTGAAATTGGGAGTAAACTTTCAGATGGGGGGTGACCGAGCCCCGATGTCTTTAATGCCCTAGTTGGAGACGCATTATAAAAGCATTAAGACAAGAAACTCACTGAACATCTAGTGAGCATCAGAACTACCTTAATGAAAAAAGTATTTATCTCAATGACCGGAAGCACAACAGCTACTGACATGCGGAGTTCACAAGACCGCTACTAGAACCACTTCTACGGAATGTCACAAAATAGTGAGGCCACACACATTTCAGAGGGAACCGTACTCTTATTCTACCCCGCAACTACAGTAGTTTAAACCTAGCTAGAGGAAACTCCATGGACGCAGTAAAGGTAATCACGGAAACCACGAGATTAATTATCGAGGTCATACAAGAATCTGGTCTCATAGTTGCAACCTACAAAACAGAATCATTATCATTGGTAGGAAGAGACTTGCATCCAGACAACACGACAGTAACAGTCAAAACAACAGTGTGATGGACATTTAACTCAGTTCAAGTTTTCAAAATTCGAACATACAGCTATAGATACGACAATACATGGAGACTCAAAGACCACTCCGACACCTAGCATACCGCTCCTTATCTACGAGATTGTTCTCAAATCCCTCTGGACTTACGAAATCCCGTTATGGGGTTCCCCCAAAAAACAGATCTTCTTACCTAAAAATCAAAGTTTTATTACAAATCACCTTACCTAAAAAGATCAAATCATTTCCTTTGTGAAGAAAAAAATTGTCCGATTCCATCAATTACTCATCCAGCCTGACACATCACCCCAATCCATCCGCATCTTCTCTCCTATACAAGCCCGACGTCGTGAGCAAAGATCCCTGAAACGTAATAAATCACTAGACTTGATTACGCACTTTTCATATCTGTACCTCTCTTCTTCCTCCCCACATTCCTCCTTTTCTTTGTCCTACCCCATTGTCCTTCCTCACTCAATACAATATATTAAGCGCTTGACTGTTTCCAACACAAAAATTCAAGTTACATCTTACGATAACCTCATAGCTATAATAATACTGTAAACAGTAAGTAAAAAGTGAAGTTAACTAAAATTAATCAAAGGTGTTACTTATTTGATTTGGCATCTTACCGTGGACTACATTTAGGAATTTATTTTTTATTCAAAATACCTCACTAATACCATTCAAGAATATTGTGGGAACATAAAAATGACTAGAGGGGAAAAACAGGAATGGGTTTTAATTTTAAATTTAGGCTTCCAAGGCAAGCCATTCAGTTTAATGTTACAATTTAAATTTTAAAAAAAGACGATCACAAAAATTTATTGACTTAAATAAACCAATTAAAATTTCTAATTATCAAGTTATTATTGCTCAATTTATTTATTTACTGTGTTAATTTTACTTACTTATAATTTAATAGCATTTTAATTAAAATTATTTTTCCTCCAAGACAAGACTCTGTGAATCCTCGCCAATGAAAAGGATTATTAAAATTAAAATATAAATAAGATCGAGTATCCAACAAAAAGAAATAATTTAAAAAAATATTTCGGAAAAAAATCTGCAGTTAAAAATAAAATGGAACGGTCAGAATTATTGCAATAAGGTAAATGATACAAGAAAGCCTTCAGAATGGCCACGTGGAGGAAATGCACAAGCTAAACATGAGAAGTAAACGAACACGCGCCAAAAAGATGATGCAATCATGCCTCACTCGCCTCGCCCACTCACTCAAATATGCTTACCTATAGAATGTGTAAAATTTTAACAAAAAGTAATTTAATTTCATCCAAATTTGGTACAAACAGCCCACACAAAGAGCACTACACCTACATGAAAATTCAAGTCAAAAGTCAAACTATAACCCTACAAAAATGCGAAAATAAATGTACTACTTAACACGTGGTCAACGAAAAGCTCAAAATTTGAAGCCCCAAAAAAATGCGGTAAAAGGGAATTAAACTTCTAGAAACTTTTCACGATTGTTGCAAACACTAAGCACAACGAATACAACGAATTTAAAACAAAACTTTACCCAATAACTGAAGAAAAACGAGAAAAAAAAATATACTAATTACCACGTGGTCGACGAAAAACCCAAAATTAGGAGCCTCTAAAACGGCACTAAACCAGAAATTTTACATAGATGTGGCGAACGCTAAAAAATTACTTCTACACATTCTCCAAATTTCAACTAAAACCACTTACCTTTTTCACCGAAAATTTTCTACGCATTCAAAAAACTTGAAACGGCGAGAGGCACATCCGAACTTCAGGAATGTCTATTGTCGACTCGTTACTCTTCGCCAATGTTCGTTTTGAACGTTGTTAGGTTTTCTTTTGTTCTTCTATTTTACACAATTGAACCATTTGTTTCCCGTCTTCTAATTTGTTGTCGTTTTAACTTGAATTTTTGTCTTTGAAAATCTTTAGAAGACTCTATACGCACTATATTATTAACTGTCTACGCTCTTTTATAAGATTGCTTCTTCTTCTATTCCTATTATCCACATTAAATTTTTTTCATTTAATTTCCTCTACCATTATTTCTCTTTTATTTTATTCATTTTCATCTTATATTCCTTTCTTTCTTTCTCCCCTGTTAATTTGTTTTTGTTTTTGCACTTCTGAATTTTTATTGCATTTTGTAGTCGTTTTTCAGTTGATCCGTCTAGAAAATGGGTTGGGCCTTTGCAAAATTACACGGATTTCACAATTCGATACGGACATTGGTACAAAAAAAGAACACTAATAAACAAACTGAATTAAATATAATAATACATAACCGTGAAATTACACTCAGAAGTGCTGTAATTCTCTGGTCCTAGGTTCGTCTGACAAATAAAAAAATTTTTTTAATCTTCCTACTTCTTTTCCCGGTGCAGAAATTTATCGGCAAATGACATAGTCTCGTCTCGGCAGTCGAACGCGGCCAACCCGAATTCCATCTCTCAGCTATCGACCTTAGTTTATTTTACTATTATTATTATTTTCTTTTTTTAAATTGGGCTATCTTCGAATCACGTTTATATCAACTATTTCTCGGGTGTTCTGCTAAATACACTATCCTTTTCTGGCTATGTTTTTGCCGGAGAGTAAGTGTCAAAGGTCACTCTTTTGCGCGCATGGGATTACTTATCTCCCGGGATAGTTTTTTTTCAATTTTTTCTTCGTGCGGGCGAGTACTGGTTGAAAAAAATCTTGTCTTAAGAGATCAGCGACCATCCACTTGTTCTAGTTTCCTTAATTTAATGACTAGAAATATTGACAAAGTTGTGAGTGGGAGCCTTGGGCAGGATAATGTTGGAAAAGTTGAAGAAAATGTAAAATGTAGAGAAATGGGCTGAAAAATTTCTTACCAGGTGGGGATCGAACCCACGTTCTTTGGATTGGTAGTCGAGTGCACTACTTTTCGGCCACCGAGCCCCTTACAATTTATTATTTAATTATTTTTGTTATTTTTATTAGTTACTGTTATAATAATAATATAGTTAGTTAAAAGCGGTTGTAAAAGCTGATTTGGTAATAGTAATTATTAATTAATTAATTAATTTAATTTTTTTTTCTGAAAAATATTTTAGGTTAAATAAATGTGTGTGTCTGTATATATATGTGTGTATAGAATGTCTCAGCAAGGAGACAGTAAGGAAAAAGTAAGGATCGGAAAATAAGGGACAGCGGAGCCTAGATAAAACAAGCACGTTTTTCACTAAAAACTCTTTATTCACCGAACCTTAATAGTGACAGAAGGAAAGTAGGTCAATCACTCAAAATATGTTCAAAATTAGGTTAGAAATGTCCCAAAAGATACGGGAAAAAGTCCTGTTTGAACTTGGTGATATTTTCACGTTAGCCAGCATTCAATCTACGGTCGCATTGAAGCTGGCGTGAACAAAATGTGTTAAATATATGCACTCATGCCGCTGGGTAAGCGGGAAGAGAAAAAAACAGCAATGAGAAACAGGAAAAAGAACACATTATGTATAAGAACACATTAAATCACATACTGTATATATTAATTCATTCATTATTAATAATAATTATAGCCTCTGTACAAAACTATGGCTTCTTCTGTCAGAATCTCACTCTACTGCACCTTCTCTGAGCTTCACTTTTTAAACTTTTTCTTGTATGTGTATTTTTCAAATAGACAGGGATTCCAAATTCCATCTTATTTTTATACTCTGGGTTCCACCTGGACCCCATTAGGGATTGATTAAAACCACCATTTTTTATTTGGAATGAAAAGTAAAATAGGAAAACAAAATATTTCTTTAAAAAAATATATAAATCACTCTTGTCATTGTGTCACTTTGTTTTTGTATTATACACTTCATAATTGTAATGCTCGAGAAGGACAAACAATTTCAAATATAAATAAATAAATATATATATATATATATATATATATATATATATAGACATATTTTATCCAAGAAACCAAAAATGTTTGATAAATTGTTTTTAACGAGAACCCAACATTTTCTCTAACACGAAGTGCTCAGGTGCAAACCACGATAACTCGAAATCGCCAGCAAGACGTAAAAACATAAGGACAATCTTTATACGGAATGCGAAAAAAACTAACCCTGAGGTGGAGAATGACAAAAAAAAATGTCGTGTTCCATCAATACAACGCTAAACCATTCACGTCTATAGTGACTCTCCAAAAGCTCCGGGAGCTTGGTAGGTGTTATTGGAAAAATGTACGAAAGAGGAGATCCGGATCAAAGTACCAAAATAATGGTATGGCGAATGAACGAAAAAAGGGGAATCCGGATCGGTACGATAACGAAAGGATCGAAGGACCAGTAAAGTACAATGAACGAGGTACGAAAAAATAAAACACAGTTAATTGAACGAGAGCTGAATTGCGACTCACATATATTCTTTTTTTCCCGAATTCTAACAAAGGTTTTTTTTGTTTTATATTGTAATAAATGAAAGTTGGTCAGGGGCGAATTCAGGCCTGAACAGTTGGGAAGTTCTGATGGTCCAGTATATAGTCTGGATCTGGTACCAAGCAATTATCATCTTTTCCTTACGTTGCAAAACGTTCTTGGTGATAAGAAATTGGCATCAAAAGAAGACAATGAAAATCGGTTGCTACAGTTTATCGGTTATAGGGACGAAGACTTATGAGAGGGGAATTATGAAGCTACCTTTAAAATGGCAACAAATTATAGAACAAAAAGATGCACATTTGATGCAAAACGGACAATCCTAAGCAGGTTAAATAAAGTTTTATATTTCACGTAAAAAAATATATATATATATATTTCTTTCTCCCCAACCTAATGATATAAGTTAACTAGAAAAATTGTCGTTTTGTTTACTGACACTTAAAAGGATTCGGTTGGAACTAGAAAAGTACACCCAATCTTCCAAGACTCATAATGGTTCAAATAGAGGAGGAAAAAGACCGAAATGAAATATTACGCCGGAAAAAGAAAATGATGAGCGCAGGATGGCATGTTGCACAACGGAAAAGGTGAGAAATTGTACAATATTTTACATAAAGCTTGACTCCCTGATTTTATGGTAAACGAAGACAGAAGGGAAAGGAAAATACCAATACATATGGTATAAAATCTGCAAAATGCTGGTTTTGACGGATCAGGGAGGCAGAACAGTACAAGTCAAAACAGAACGAGAGCTTATTAATATTTCAAAGAAACAAATATATTGCGGTAAGCTCACCATAGGAAACAAATATAAAAGCAAGACAACTCAAAAAAGGAAAGAAAAAGATTTGCAAACTTTAGGCCTAAGTGTAAAACGAATATTTCTCGAATGGTGCCAGTTAAAGTACAAAACCTGATAACAACCAAATCAGTGCTTCTGGCAGGTCATTTACATATATTAAGAAAAGGTATGGAGAAAGCAAGCTTCCTTGTGGCACTCCTCTTTTCGTACTTTTCTGTCCGCTGTATTCTTGCTCAACTTTTACCACCGTTTTTCTCTTCTAAGAAATTTTTAAACCAATTTAGTGCTGATCCTTCTATTCTATGCCTTTTTAATTTCTTTATGATAAATCCTGATACTCGAGAGAGTGTTGTTGGGATTGTTTCGAGCAGGTTGAGTCGTTAAATATTAGAAGCTTTTTATTTTATTTCTTGAAGAACTCACGAACACAGATAAATTTAACTGAGCGGAGGTGTTTACAAACAAGGGCAGGCAAGTGTGTGCAAAATCTTATTATTAACAAGTGATTAATAACATAAATAAAAGGACAAAACGAAATCGTGAAACAAGAAAAACTCTGTCAAGTTTCGCACACAACGGAAAGCCCTACCTAGGAGCATACACTTATGCCCTTGTTGCACTGAAGGATTTACGAACAACAAGCGGACTTGCGTTCTAACACCGGCAGAGCTATAAACCAAAACCTGGTATCTTCATCTTCCACGAGCTACGAATATGAACCATTCAGAATCGAAGAACCGCCAGGGAAGCCTTCCCACCCTGGATCTTTTTCTAAAAAGAAGACGGGATGACTCGCAAGACGAAGAAAGCTCAGCCTTCAAGCGCAGCTCTATTACTCCTCGGTCCCCAGACAAAAATCGCCCTATCCTAAGCGAGACGGATCTGGCACAGGAGATTCAAAACATCAAGGAAATTCTCTTAAATTTGCAAAAAAATACTCTAGAGCACAACGAAGAACTGAAACAAGAATTGAAGGACCTCAAGAAAGAAAACTCCAAATTCCTTGAAGAAAACAAAAATTAAAAACACTTATAGTAAACATGCAAGAAGAGTGCACCATACTAAAGCAACAAGTCGACGAACTAAGGGAACAAGAAGAAAAAAGAGAGAGAATAGAGAAGAAATTAAACATAATTATTACTGAAAAATGCCCTGATAACAAAAACAGAAGCGAAGATGTCCTCAAAAGAAGGGCAGAAGAAGTGTGCAAGATGATTACAGGGAAAGACCTCTCACTTAGCACTCCGCACTTCATTACTGAAAATAAAGCAGGCTATGTAATTTTCAAGATTAAATGCCAAACTCTTCAAGACAAAATCCTGATCATGAAAAATAAAAAGAACCTAAAAGGAAAAGATATCTACATTCAAAACGATCTGACAAAAAAAGGAATTGGGGGTTCAACAACAATTAAAAAAGCTTGCACAAAAAGAACGAGAAAAAGGATCAACCGTTAAGATAGGGTACAACAAAAAACTATTAATTAATGGTAAATGGGTTCACTGGGAAGATCTACAAAAATCCACTGAATAGCAATCAAAGAATGAAAACACCCACACTGTAAATAACCTCCTACGGATCTTGATGTGGAACTGTCGCGGTTTCAAAAATGTGAGGCAATTGGACAAAGTCCAACAAAAATTGATGCAGACCTACGAGTTTCTATGCTTTTCCGAAACCTGGATCTGGAAAGAAGAGAATCCATGTGCTTGGCCAAACTTCCTAGACGGCTATCAGTGTTTCTCCCAAGCAGCCACTAAAGAAAAATCTCTCGGAAGAAGCTCTGGTGGCATAGTAGTTTTCGTCAAAAAACACATTACCTGCGCCGTACTAGACAAATGTGAATGGTGGATATTCCTGAAAGTCACAACACTCAAATCCTATTTCACCCTCCTATATGTGTATTTTAACCCAACATACGACATCTCAACTTACCTAACTGAACTTGAAGACACCCTCACACAATTCCGGAGTAATGATCCCTATGCCAAGATAATCCTTTGTGGCGACTTCAATGCCAGGATTGGTGACAAAAATTCATTTTCAAATAGATATGACGCAGAATTGTTCCAAGGCTCTAACCTCAGCCCGAACAGAGAATCACTGGATAGAACTCTCAACAAAAGAGGAGAAAAACTGACAACCTTTATGGAAGAAAATGGATTCTGCGTCCTGAATGGGAGAACACCGAGTGACTTTCCTGCACACTATACCTTTCTTGGACCATCAAACCATAATAGTACGATAGACTTGGTATGGACCAACGCCAACACCTTCCAAACAATAGATGACCTGAAAATCCTGGATTTTGTCTTAGACTCTATGATGACCTCCCTCAAACAATCGCCAGAATCCCTTACCATACGATTGAAGAACTGGATACTGAGATCACAACTTCTGAACTAGCAGCAGCAATTTCGAGCTCAGCCAAAGGAAAAGCGCCAGGTCCTGATGAGTTAGGCAATGAATTTTACAAAAGTTTATCAGAACCCGCTACAAACCGATTACTAGCCATCTACAATAAAATATTGATTGAAGAAACCTTTCCGGACTACTGGACGACCTCGCGGCTCAACCTGATATTCAAAAAAGGAAATAAAAACGATCCTAACAATTACAGAGGCATAGCCCTGCTAAATAATGTCACGAAACTGTTTACGACGATCATTACAAACAGAATACAGTCATTCACTGAAAACAGAAAAATAATAGGAGAAGAACAATTCGGTTTCCGCAAGGGCAAAGGCTGCAGAGATGCAATTTTTGTATTACAAGCTGCGATAGGGATAACCATCAGACTAAAACAGCGAAGAATCTACGCGATATTCGTTGATTTTCAGAAAGCCTTTGACTCCATACCACATGCACTTTTATGGAGAAAACTGGTAAACATCGGCTTAAGTTCGAAAATTGTGAATGTCTTAAGATCCCTATACGAGAAAGCTACATTTACAATACGTGTTGAAGGGAAAGAAAGTAAAAGTTTTAAGTCCAGTAAAGGAGTCCTGCAAGGTGAATCGGCCTCCCCGATTTTATTTAATCTGTTTATAAGTGACCTGACAGAATATCTGCGAAGCCAAGGAATCACTGGAATCGATATAAACGCAAATACAAACATACTGAACATACTTTATGCGGATGATCTAGTGATCTTAACTACTACCCCTATTATGGTACAAAAAACCCTCAACGCACTAAATCTGTACTGTAGTATAAATGGAATGAAGATAAATAAGGATAAGACTAAAATAGTAGTATTCCGAGCTGGAGGCAAGACGAAAAAAAACCTCAGATTCGCAATAGAAGACAGCCCCATAGACATTGCATGTAACTATTGTTATCTTGGTGTGACATTTACTTCTAGAGGTGTATTCAGCCAAGCCAGAGACAAATCAATCGCAAAAGCCAAATTAGCACTGAGCAGAGCTAAAGACATCATGGTTAAATCTAAAATGCAGAACTGTGATGGCCGTGAACGGCTCTTTGACACAATAGTGTCCGCCACCCTCCTGTATGGTGTCGAAATCTGGGGATTGAAGTATCTGGAGAAATTGGAGTCGGTAAAGCTCGACTTCTACAAAACAATTTACAATTGGCCTAGAACTACACCCGGTTACATCGTCAGACGTGAAACGGGCTCCTCACCATTAAGCTGCAGAGTGCTGACAAGAATCTTAAAGTGGTGGAACACTCTCCTAAGTAAAGACAACAGCAGCCTACCTAAAATTTGTCTCCTCCGCCTCATCGAGCTAGACAAGACTGCGATGTCGAGTAACAATTACAACTGGGTTACACAACTGAAAATGCTATTGAAGCCCCTCCATGATGAAGAGTTTTGGGTACAACCGAAAAGATTAAGCAACGATACCATAAGGAAAATAGTTCAACAGCGCACTCAGGCGATCCAAAGGAGCGACCACGAGAGGATTCAGAACTCTAAATACAACCCAGCTTATAAATTAATCTGTGGAATCGACTACCCCAATTATCTACATCTGAATCTATCTTTTGGAATTCTAAAACTTGTCAGCCAGATGAGAGTGGGAGGAGTGAATTGGATAAAACTCACGGCAAACAAAACCTGCTACAAGTGGCGCCAGACCGACACCTGCGGAGTGTGCAACAGAGAAGAAACAGAAACACTAGCCCATTTTGTATATGTCTGTCCGATTTACTCACCCCTGAGGAAAGCCTACCTACAAAAATACTACAACAGCGAGCACTCGGCAGAAGACAACTTAATAAAACTTTTGGAGCGGTCAAATGATCCTACCAGGCTAAAAAACATCTACCTCTATATGAAGCAGGCGCTAATGTTAAGAAGCTTTGCATTAAACGAATAAGCACTCTTTTGTACTCTATAAGTATTTTTAAACATATTTTTAAACATATTTTTAAACATATTTATTTTAAACATATTATTTTTAAACATATTTATTTTAAACAATTTTTAAACATATTTATTTTTAAACATAATTTTAAACATATTTATTTTCTTAACATTTGTTAAACATATTTTTTAAACATATTTATTTAAACATATTCATTTTTTAAACACATTTATTTTTAAACATATTTTTTAAACATATTTATTTTTTGAACATAATTATTTTAACATATTTACTTTTTAAACATATTTATTTTTATTAAACATACGACTTATCTATTATTACTTATTTTAAATATCCAATACTTTCGTGTGTCTTACTACTGATGTTAAAAAGATGGGTTGATTTACAAAATGGTAGGATCATATACCGTCACTATTCACACTAGCCTCTATCATCTGATTACTTGTAACTTTTATGCCTTAGGGCGATGGAAAGTTGAATTATATTATTATATTATTATTATTTTAATTTCTTTATTAGTATATCATGATCCAGAGTATCAAAACATTTTTCGTAGTCTATCAGAAGTGCTACTATAAGCTTCCCTTTTTCCAATTTATTGTGAATATAATCTCCAAAGTTTTTTAGTGCATCGTTTGTACCTTTTCTTTCTTGAAATCCCCATTGCCTCTTGTTTATCAACTTATTGTTTTTTAAGTGCTGCAGTAGTGTTTTCTGTATATGTTTTTCCATTATTTTCATTATTGAGTTCTGGATTGCCACTTGCCTATAATTGTTGTAGTCTTCATGTTTTCCTTTTTATAAAGCGGTCTACAGGCGTAGGGATGTGGCGACCCCACCGCCCAGTGGTTTCACACTGCAATCAGCCTCCCAACCCTAAGGTGTTAGGCGACCCGTGCCGATGGGGTGCGTGGCACAAGGAGTGTGTTTGAACGGAGCCTCGGGGATACCTGCGCCCTCCCGAGTAAGTAGCCTTACCCAGGTACAGGGGACACTGCCTGGGTGGACCTCCATCTCCCCCTTAAACCCCCTCGATATGGGAAAAGTCAACAATGGACTCGCCATCCGTTTTGGGGATCGTGGGGGTAAGGCGCAATGCCCGATGGGGGGCAATATGGGACGGAAAACTGGACGACGACTGCGACTCAGGACCGGAACTTGGAATGTTTTCTCGCTGACGGTGGAGAAGCGCCTGGAACTGGTGGAGGAGGCCAAAGGTATCGTTTGGATATCCTGGGTGTCTCCTCCACCAAAAAGGCTCCGAGACCGTGGATCTTCCCGAAGGATGGAAGCTCTTCTGCTCCGGAGTCGACCCTGCAATGGTGCCGCAGGCAGGTGGGATACGAGCCCCGGCTGTCGGACCGGGTGATTGAATGGACCCCGTTGGGGGGAAGGATGGCGGTACTGACGCTTCAGTTGAAGACGTCAACTCTGGCTGTTCTGCAGGTGTACGCACCTATCAACCAGTCAGAGTATACCGCCTTCCTGTTGGACGTGGAAGCCGCTATGAAAGTAGCGGCTAAAGCGGACAATTATATCCTGATGGGGGACTTCAACGCCCATGTGGGGAACGACTCTGAGACGTGAAGGGGCGTGGTGGGGAGGAACGGCGACCCCGACTGTAACCCGAACGGGGAGAGGTTGTTGGATTTCGGCTGTGCCCATGGCCTGGCGATCATGAACACCTTCTTCCAGCACAGGGACGTCCACAAGTACACTTGGTACCGTGACACGCTTGGGCAGAAGTCTATTAGAGACTTCGTCATGGTGCCAATGTGTGCGAGACGGATCGTGTGCGACGTGAGGGTTATGAGAGGGGCTGAGCTGTCAACCGACCACCATCTGGTGGTGTGCGAGCTCAACCTGGACGGGACGAAACCACAGAAGCGCGCGGTCGGAGTACCGACTCGTGTGATGTGGGAGAAGCTCCAGAACGAAGAGGTTCGGGAATCTTTTGCGCTCCACATAAGGGATAGATTCGAGCAACTTCCACCGCTCGTGGCCGAAGTGGAGGAGGAATGGCGTCTGTTTAAAACAGCCGTCACCGAATCCGCGGAGGCAGCTTGTGGGGTGAAGCGGCTTGGCGTGGCGGCCGGTGGTGCAGGCGGACTCCGTGGTGGGGACGAGGTCCGGCGGGCCATTAAAGAGAAGAAGGAAGCCTTCAAGGTGTGGTTACACCGGAAGGACGAACTCTCTCGAGGCCGGTACGTTGAGGCGCGAAGGACTTCCAAGTTGGCTGTGAAAGCAGCCAAGGAGCGGGCTTGGAGGAGTTCGGCGAGCAGAATCCGACTACGGATCTGCCAGGAAAAAGTTTTGGCAGACCATCCGCCGCCTCAGAGGAGGAATCCGGGTGCCGTTGGAGGGTATCCAAAGACGGCACTCTCCTCTTTGAGGAGAGGGCCATCCTTGCTCGTTGGAGAGAGTACTTCTCGGAGTTGCTCAATCCAACTCAGGGCACCGAGGGTGGCAGAACCGGCGCCACACTTGGGCGGAGAATAATAGTCCCTGCTGAAGTCGCTCGAGCGATTAAATCGCTCAAAGCGCAAAACTGCTGGTGTGGATGAAATCCGGCCCGAGATGTTGAAGGCGTTAGGGGAAGAGGGAGTCCTTTGGCTCACTCGCGTCATTAAGGTGGCCTGGCAGGGAGGAACAGCACCGGAGGATTGGCAGACCGGTGGTGATGTCCCAATCTTTAAAGAAAGGAGCAGGAGTGATTGTTCCAATTATAGGGCATCACCCTGCTAAATCTCCCAGGAAAGTCTTTGGTGCTGGAGGCCCGTTGCAGATCCGTGGTCGAGAGACAGGCTGGGGGAGGTCAATGTGGATTCCGTCGGAAGAAGCACGACCGACCAGCTCCTGACCCTGAAGCTCATCCTTGAGGGTCCTGGGAGAGTACGCCCGACCAGTCTTTGCGTGTTTCATCGACTTGGAAAAGGCTGCACCACCGGTTCCTCTTGGGAGACTCTGGGAGTCCTCCAGACATGGCATCGGTGGTTCCCTCTTGAGGGCCATCGGGTCATTGTACGGGGAGATGCAGGAGCTGCGTCAGGGTAAATGGCGTCGTGGAGCCTTTCGACGTGTCCGTGGACTCCGCCAAGGGCATGCTGTCGCCTCTCCTTTTCATAATTTATATGGATTGGATGCTACAGTGCAGCCGAGAAGTGAAGTTTCAGATATGGGGACCTGGAGGTGGGGCATCTTGCTTATGCGGATGACCTCGTCCTTCTGGGATCCACCCAATCTGAACTCCAGCGGGCACTCGACGGTTTCGATGCTGCATGTGCCGAGGCCGGGATGAGGATCAGCGTGACCAAGTCGGAGGTGATGGTGATCTCGAGGAAGCCCGTTAAGTGCGACATCCACCTTCGCGGAGCCGCGCTGGGGCAGGTGGAGAAGTTCAAGTACCTGGGGGTCTGGTTCACAAGTGATGGGACGGACGCAGAGATCGCGTCTGATCGCCCAGCTGGCACAGTGATGCAACAGTTGGGGGTCCGTAGTGAGAGGAGCTGGGCTGAGCATCCAGGCGAAGCTCAGCATCTTCCGATCCGTTTATGTTCCTGTCCTCACTTATGGTCATAAGGTGTGGGTGATGACCGAAAGGATCAGATCCCGGGTACAAGCGGCCGAAATGAGGTATCTCCGAGCGGTGGCTGGTGTGTCGAGATTGATAGGTGTCGCAATACAATCATCGCTTCGAAGTAGGCTTCAGGTTTTGATGATTATTCTCCGATGCGAGAGGCCATCCTGCCATGATGTTCAGAGGGTCTCTCTTCGTCAGAACTTCTGGTCCCTTCGGGAGGTCCATGGCGACGTTCGTGCAGCAGAGGTGGAGTCCCTAGCGGAAGTGCCAGGAGCAGCCTGTAAATCCTGGCAGATTAACTCGGTTGACTTCTGAATCCAATAATCTGAAGATCGTGCAAATCGTAGTCAGTTGGTATGATTGCTTCCCTCACCCCGCGACCCTAACGGATAAGCGGGTCCATGAAAAGAAAGAAAAGAAAGAAAGATAAAGCGGTCTTATTATCGTTGTTTTTAATTCCCCGGGGATTTCGTTCTTTTCTATACATGCATTTATTATGTTTGTTATAATTTTCCCTAGTTTGTGTCTGTTTTGTTTTAAATCTCTCATTTGTATTCCGTCTGTTCCTGGTCCTTTATTTTCGTTCATCTTTTCCATTATTTGTAATACTTCTTCTTGTATAAGCGGTATTTCACACATGGGTTTGATTTCATCAATGCTTTCAAACGGTTTTATGTCTTCATAAAGACAGTTGCATGGTGGTATTATATTCTCTATCTGCCTTTCGAACGTGTCTGCAAAGTTTTGCGCTATTTGCTTTGAGTCTTTTCCTCTCATATATCTCATTATGTTTTCGTCGATGCTTTTAATTTTTTTCTTTCTTGTTATCTCCTTCACCACTGTCCAAATTTTTTTCATGTTTCCTTCCGTTGAGTTGAATTTCCGAGCCCATTCTTTATTTTTTCTTTTCGTATTAATATTTTTACCTGGTTCCGTAGTTTATGATATTGTTGCTCTTGATAATTTCGTTATTCGGTTCAGATTTCCATGTTTTAAATAACTTATTTTTTTGCTTTATTTTTTCCCTTATTTTTTTATTGAGCCTAAACTCGTTTGTTTCTTCGCCATGTTTTGTGATTTCCTTTCTGCCTTTGCATATATCTTTTTGAACTCTATTGCAAATCTTTTATACCTTCCTTCTATATGTTCCCAGTGTGTTTCTTGTATTTCGTTGTAGAGTAATTTTTTTGTTATATGTTTTTCTGTTATTTGTGTTTTGCATGTACGTGTTGTTTGGTTGTGTTAACGAAATTCCTATTATATGGTGGTCTGATATATTGCACTCTTTTATGTATCCTATCCCAGTGATGTTTTTTAAGTATATGTGATCTATCGTTGTATGTGTTACTTTATCATTTCTAATTCCTGTTCTTGTGATGCTCTTTATTAAAATTTTTAGGTTGTGTGTTGCTAACATATTTTTGTATTTTTGGACGTAAGAGTCCTCTTTTCTATTAAAGATTTATATTAGTGTCCCCCATGATTATAATTTTGCCTTCTTTTATTTTTTGAACGGTTTGTTCCAGTTCGGATATAAAATTTGAATTGTATCGTGGTTTGTAAACTGCCGTGACATTAATCTTATTGTTGTTGCTGTAGTATAAAACTACCTGCACACATTCAAAAGATTCGAGTTTTGTTTCCAAATCTATTCTTTCCCATGTTATGTCTCTCCTAATATAGACTATAATTCCTCCACCTTTCTTATTTTCCCTCATATTAAATGTTTTTTCATACCCTGTTATATTATAAAAATCGACCTCAAACTCAGTGATGTTTACCTCGATCAGTACAATGGCAAGTAAATCATTTAAATCGTTGTAAATTTCATTCAAAAACAAATCAAAGTTTTTCCTTAAAGAGCGAATATTTAAACAACATATCTTACATTTGCCTTTTAGTCTGTCGATATTGTTTTCCTCTTTTTCTTCTTTGTCTTCATCTTCATCATCATCATCATCTTCTTCTTCCGATTTTTGTTCATTATTATCTTTTCTCTTGTCTTCTTGTTTCTCTTTTTTTCCTTCGATTTGTTTTTGAGTGGTTCTGTGTGCCTTATCCGGTTCCTCTTCTGAACTGTATGGTTTGTGTGAATTAGGTGTTGGATTTGTTGTCCTGTAGTGTTTGCCCGTTTTGTGCTTGCTGTACTTTTGCGTAAACTTCATTGAGTTTCCTTCAAGGTTGTTTGCAATTAAATTTTTAATTTGGTTCTTACCAGGTTTTATGTGTGAGGGCTGTAAAAGAATTTTGTCCGGTTTATTTTTGTTGAGACTGGAATTTCCTTTAATTTCCTCATTTTCGGGTGTTTTGCTTCCAATTCTTGTTTCCTATTGTGAGCTTTCGCGACTGTTGTTTTTCTTGGTTAGTATTGTTGTCAAATCTCGCCCAGTTTTAATTTCTATCGGTGTGCTATCTGAGTTTTTCTTAAGTAAAACTTTGAAGTTTTTATACCAAATAAACTGAAATTGGTCTCGGGCTTCTTTTTTCGCCTTCCACAGTAAATTTTTAAAGAAAGGACTTAGACTTTCCGTTATGTATAACCTTTCTCCTTTTCCATTTCCCATTATGTCATCTTGTGTTACTATTTTTTTCTTGCGGTCCAATATTTCGTTTTTCTTCCTGTCATTTGTACAAGTATGGGTCTTGGTAAATTTATATTTCTAGACTTTAACCTGTACACATTTTTTATTTTGTTACTATTTATTTCGTATCCTATACATGTACCTATTTTCCTTATAATATTTTCTAGGTTTTCATTTTTCTCCTCTGGTACATTGTGTATTTCTACTTGTTCTTTCCTCTCTTTCTGTTCTAATATATTTATTCTTTCTGTTAACTTATCTATTTCTTTATCTTTATTGCTTATTGTCGTTTCAAGTTTTTCTATTTTTTCAGTCAGGTGTAGTATTAGCTTTTGGTTTTCCTCTTTATGTTTTTGTTCTAGATTTTGCCCCATTTTTTTTAGCTTGCAGTCGACTATTTTTTCTATGGCTGTCAGTAGTTGTTCGATTTCTATGTTTTGTAGACTCACCTCTTCTCCTATCATTTCCTGTTCCGTTTTTTGATTTTCTACATCCTTCTTGAATGCTTTAGTTTTACTGCTAAGTTGGCATCGATGACAACGCCACTGTTTTTTTACGGAGGTTGCTTTTCTGCGCCACGTGGTTTCTGCAATTGGGGCACAGCACATAATAATAATAATAATAAGAGAGTGTGCTAATGGACACAACACTCATTATTCGTAAGGTGCTCCGAAAACATAATTCCTCCAACACGTTCCTCAGGATGCTTGTTGCACCTTGGAACCTGTTGTAAAGTCGATCATACACCATCAGTTAAAACGAGGAAATGATAGTACTGTTACAATTTCAGTGAGATCACCTCAGGTTCAATGCGGGAAATCCGTTGGGGCAGAGAACCCTCACGTGATGCCTGTAAAAACCTGCAATTTTCCCCTAATTAACCACCTCTTTTTCTTTCATTCAATTATTTTTGCAGTACTCATCAAGTCTTCATCGAGAGCAGTACGATTGAAGACAATCGTATCTAACGGATCAAAAATCTTACTTGTTGTAATTTATCTCCTTTGACCGTTAATTTTACATCTAACTATCTAAGTCAAGGGTCTTCCACCCGCGGCCCGCCAACAACTATACAAAAATAATTTTTAGAAAAAAAATAAAACTAACATTGACCAGCTGCATTGGATTGATTTTTAATTTGCCCTTGTCGTTGAGGTTGGCTCAATAAATAAATGTTTTCTACTTATCTACTTATTTAATCAGCCTGACCATTGCCGAAAAATTCTTATAAAAATACCTATGATGCGGCCCGCTGTGCAAAAATTTTTGGCCCTTAATGTTTACAACGTTGAAGACCCCTGATCTAAGTATTGTACATATCGATTATCTAGATATATCGTACATCTTAATCAATATTAAAATCGTTTGTATCTTAAATCAAGTTCATCATATCCAATTTTGTACGTCGGTCCTTCGAGTTATCTTCAGAATCAATTCCATCTTTATCAAATTTGCACAAGTACTAATAACAATAATAATGGAATATAAATGTGAACTTAAATACTTTAACACAATACATAGTAAATTTAAAAAACTCATTTAAAACACTCAATTTAGAGATAAAGACAAATGGATACAATATAACAGGCATCAAACTAGGGAAACTTACACCTGACCCATACAGACCACATGTATACAAAATAAATAAATAAATATATATATTTCTTTATTTCGCCCTAAGGCATTAAAGTTAGTGGCTATACAATAAGTCAAAGTCTGTGGTTGCAGAATAATTTGGCAAAAATTTTTTTCCAATGCACAATTTTGTTTTCCAACAAGCGAACAGAGCAGAAGTTTATACTAAATAGTAACGTGTCAGTGGTGTTGGTTTTTGAGAGCTTGAGTTTTTAAATATAAGTGAAGTATGGAATAACAGATTAAAACAAGTTTAACTATAAATTAAGAATGATACAACGTCGGTAGTAAATGTATAAATAAATAAGACAAACAGTTAACATACTAGAATAAAATAAATACAAAAGAATAAAAGAGGCTAGTTGCGTTTTTGCTGGTATGCTGCTACATCTTACATCTTACTATTCATTTAACATAAAACTTCTTGTTCTTAGCGCCCAGATGGTGAATAGGGACACAGCTTTAATTTTCTCGTCCTCTGTTGGATCTCCTAGTAGTCTGATAACGTTTGTGTCGGTGTCCCCCCGTGCGATCGATGTATCGGGCCAAGTAATGTTTTCTATATGCTGCTTATATTGGGCATACCAGAAGGAGGTGTCCAAGTGTTTCTGGGGTGTTCAGGTTGCAGCATTCGCACGCAGATTTTACATCCCAGCGATAGGTGATGGGTGACACAGTTATTTTTATTCTATCCTGACTGCTGACTGCTGACCCTCATTTGACTAAAAATCTTAAGGAGATTCAGGCTGATCTTCCTGTGGAGGTAAGATGTGTCTTCCGGGTTCCTTATGTGTTGGTAATCTGGTCTGTACGTTGAATGTGCAGCTCTGAGTTGATCCTTCACATGTGTCCGCTCTGCATATCTTTTTGTAATGTTTTTTATTGTCTGAGTGTTTAGTTCTTCCAACCAGTGGTCTTCGAGTTCCAAGTTCTTGAGTATTGATTTTACGTTTGTTACCCAATTTAGCTTGGAAGATTTATCGGACGAGTTGTCCAGTTGCCGAAGGCGGGTGAAACAAATGCGTGGTAAGCTGGTTGCGTCCATGTTGCTTAGTGTTAACCACTACCTCAGGATTCTTTTTAGTGCTTGACACGCAATTGGGCGACTTCCGGTTTCTAATCTTATTATGTATCCGGGTGTGTTTAGTGGCCAGTTATAAATTCTCTTGTAAAATGAATTTTTAGCCTTTTCTAGTCTCTCCAGTAGGCTTACCGCCCAATTTTCCGCTCCATATAACAGGGTTGCTGAAGCTGTGGAGTCAAGTAATTTTTCTCTGGCAGCCCAGGTTTCCAGTTTGGTCTTTGTCATAAGCGATATGGTGTTGTTTATAGCGCGATGGGTCTTCGATAACGCGTTTTCTAGGGCTTTGTTGAATGCGCAGCCCGGAGAGAGGGTAACCCCCAAATAGCAGAATTCCTTTACGATTTCAATGGTTTCTTGTTCCATTGTGAATTTGAGGTCGCTTTTTAATCTACCACCGGCTCTAAATATCATGATTTTTGTTTTTTTCTTATTGACTTTCATGAGATTCTCATTGCAATAGTTGTTCAACGCATTGAGGGGTTTTTGAGTCATTCCGGGATTACTGGTCAGGATGACCAGATCATCGGCGTAAAGTATGGCAAGGATGTTGGTGTGTCCACCGACATCGATGCCCTGTACTCCATGATTTCTTAGTTGTTCTACCAGGTCGTCAATGTACAAATTAAAGAGGACAGGGGAGGCCGATTCCCCCTGGAGGACTCCTTTGGTGGGTTTAATCTTTCTGCTGGCTTGGTCGTTGATTGTGATTGTGAAGGCAGTTTGTTCGTAGAGTGATTTGAAGACATTTATAATTTTGGAACTGAATCCTTTGAGATAAAGTTTTTGCCAGAGTCGATCATGGGGGACAGTGTCGAATGCCTTTTCAAAGTCTACGAAGATGGCGTATACTTTTCGTTTCGGTAGGCGCAGGGTGATTCCTACAGCTGAGCTGAGGACAAAGATTGCTTCCCTACAGCTTTTGCCTTTTTGGAAGCCAAATTGTTCTTCACTCATAGCATTCTGTTTTTCTATCCAGGAGTGGATCCTCTCCGTTAGGATTCTGGTGAATAATTTTAATGCTTTGTTTAGAGGAGAGATGCCCCTGTAATTGTTTGGGTCGTTCGTATCTCCTTTTTTGTGTAGCAGGTGGAGTCTGCAGTTTGTCCAGGAAGCTGGGACTGTTTCAGTGTCCAGTATTTTGTTGAAGGCGTTCATTAGTTTTTGTAGTCCGGTGACTGGGAAATTCTTGAATATCTCGTTAGGTAGACCGTCAGGTCCTGGTGCCTTTCCGGCTGCCGATTTCAGGATTGCATCTGTTGTCTCCTCCATCGTGATGCTGCTATCAAGTAGGTGGTCGGTCTTAAGTGGTATCCGAGGGTGTGTTATTAGCCTGGGTTTGTACACGGTGTAGAAGAATCTTTCCCATTCATCCAGGGGGATTCATTCATCCTCGGGTTGAAGTCCTGACACTGAATTTTTTAATCGTAGCCCAGAATTCCTTAGAGTTTTTTACGTTTCTTAGTTTGTTTTTCATTTCCGTTACGTATTCTTGTTTTTTTCGTTTGTTCAGTTGTTTATGGTTGTCTTTGAGTGCTTCGTAAATGGTGTATAGCTCTGATTTGTAGTTGTTTTTCCTTAGTTGTCTGTAGGATCTTCTTGTTAATTGTTTAGAGATAATACAATCATGTAATGATATTGTTAATCTGGGACTGCAGATCAGGAACGGTGAATAACGTATACTTCACTTCTTTTCTTTTTAACTTTTTATTTCTATCTTATTAGTTTACTTTATCCACTTTGCCAGTTCTATGTCCTTTATTCTTTATTTACGGCTCTTGCCCTCTTCAGCCTTTTCCCGGCTGGTTTCCCTAACTCCAAAATTCGTCCTCGCCTTACCGAGTCTACTTTACGACTGACCCTTTTCTTCAGCTGGCCTATCCCCAGCTGGTTCCCGAACTAACTCTGGTTCTTGATTCCGAACCTCTCTCTCTCGAGTCCTCTTTCAGACTGACTCTTTCTTGTTTGTCCCTATCCTGGATCAAGGCGTGATTATGACTCATTTCCCCGCCCCTGATGCCAGATAGTAATTAACTTATCTTTCTTTTCTTTAGTAAAAACAAAGACGTCTATTGACGGTCCCTTAAATCTCTGGCTGATGAAGGCCTATTATATCCTTCATCAGCGGTTATCCCTTATCCAGTCATGTAAACAACCTGTCACATAAAAACCTTTATTTATGGTTGCCTCATGGCTGAATCAACGTCTTTGAACCGTTGAGGATAACCCAAACAAGCGTCTCCAAACACTTATCTATATTTACTTCAACATTAAAAGAAAGGGCACTTCGGGCACTGATTGCCCGGACCATTACAATCAGCGTCGTACTAGAGGTTTTTTCTGTGCACTGGCGTGTTTTGTCTGTACATTCCGGCGTTTTCTGCTGCTTTTTTAAGGAAGATATTATGGCTTCTCCTACCTCATGGGTTGACATGTATACAAATATGGAAGGTAAAGCATTTATAATTGACAGTAATATACAGACCATAACATAATAGAGATTGCGGTTACTTTTATCTCCAAAAATCCACAAAAACGTATAAAAACATACAGTAATGAAAATATTATTTCAAAAAAAGTCATGTCCGAGAGACACATTCAAAAGCCATGACAAATACCTGCTTAATTCTACAACGGAATAAGTAGAACTTGAACAGAATATGTAGCACTCAAAAAAAGAGTTACAAAACAAAACACGTCATGTAACATTAGTATAAAATAACATATATTTGACTTAATTTTTTTACAAAACTCTCAATCAACTTTCACAAACAGGTTTTCACAGTATATACATCACATGTCAGTATAAATATTACACCCAGATAAAGGGTAAATAAATAAATTATTACACTAGCTACATATTAACAAAAGAAAAATAAATAATATTACATACACTCGGACTGTTATACTCAAATTTATGAATTCCATGCGTTTTTACTACCAATTTTTATATACATAAAAATATTTATAATTTATAAATAAATGAAACAAAGCTGTATTTATATAAATAAGAATACAAAAAGCAACACAGGATTTAAAATATTTATAACACAACGAGCCTCAGCCATATTTGTCCACCCCCATCCTTGCCTCTTTGAGGAAGCCTGCCAGTGCGTTCAGCTGTGCCTCTCCTCCCCAATATTCTCGGCAGTCTTCATGAATTTTCCACCTTCTTCTGTCTCCCTCGGTTCCTGGGCAGTCCTTCATCCAGTGGAGTGGAGTCTCGGTGCTGTTACATAATACACATGTTCTTCCCTGTCACATGTTGTTCGAATGTGTGGCATGGCAGGACCTTAGAAACCAGTATAGAATAGATGAAACCTTTTTAAATATGTGCCAGAAGGATCACCAAGCCTTAGACAGATTCTCAGCTTTTGTCTCAAGAGTCTTAGTCTCTTAAACACAGACACTAGACTGGGTCGACTCAGCTTGGGGTGTGCCTGTTGTATCCGTTGTTTTAAGTTGCTTGTATGCTTTTCCTTCTAGTAAGAAATTTTTAAATTATTTTTAAGTAATAAAAGTTAAAATTGTCGACTAACGAATTATGCTTTCGGTTAAAGTGCAAACCATATATTGTATTATAATGCATGTTATTATTCTTATCCTAAACGTGTTATAATATGCTTATTGACAATACCACAAAATAAGCATTTCCACTATTGTGTACAATGTATATATGATATTTGATCAATATAATGTTATTATTTCAAAAACACATGTTCTTATTCCTTCTGTGTTCTTGGGGGTTTTCCATCTATGAGTTCCCATTCTAAAATCAGCTATTGCCTTCCTATGTTCCATTTTCAGGTATTTTGTGTAATTCTCTTCGTTTCTATTTCTTCCTAATCTTCTGATTACCTCTAGGTTGCTCTTTGTGTTGATTTCTTCTTCTTCTTCTTTGCTCTGTATTCTTCTTTTTATTTCTTTTTCATTATTTCAATTAGTTTGAGCTGCACTATTTTTTCTTCTATTATTTTTATGGAATTCCTTTCTTCCTTATTTTTCTTGAGTTCTTCCATACATCTTTTCTGCAGTTCTTTTCCTTCATTTTCTTTCAGTTTCAGGCAATATTTTTGTCCCGTTCTAAGCCGCTAAACAAAAATCTCACATAAAATAAAATTAAAAGAAACCAAAAAGCGGCGCAGGCAGCGACAGGACAAAAGGAAAAACTTCGACGAGTCTCGAAGCGGCCGGAAACTAAGAGAACTATCTCTCATGTTAAGCTTATGGGAAGAAAAGCTGCCATAAAATTCGAGAAAGTTCGAGTACGAGTTTCCGGAAGCTTCGAAACTATTCTTAGCTTACGTGAAGATATATAAAAGAGATCGCACTTCGCCGGGTAGTCAGTCTTGAATGAAATGTGTTCATGTAAACAACAAGTTGGTTGTCAATAAAGGTTCAGGTTTTTGATTATTGTCACTATTTCCGCTCGTTCAATGATTTTTTTGTAAAATTCTGGCGGGATTCCGTCTGTTCCAGGTGCTTTACCGTTTCTAAGTTCCTTTATTACTCCTACGATTTCTTCCTCTTTTATTTCTTCATCTAGTATTTCTATATTTTGATTTCTGCTCCACTCTTTTTCTGTTGGTTTATCTTCTGTTGTCTCTGGTTCATCTTTTTCCTTAAATATTTCTTCAAAGTAATTTATCCATTCTTCTTCTTTTATTTCGGTTATTGTTTGTTTCTTTCTTGTCTTGATCTTTTTCATTATTTTCCAAAATTTTCTATCGTCTTTACATGCTATAGCGCTTTCTATGTTGTTTAATTCTTGTTCGTGTAATTTCTGTTTTTCGTGTTTTATCATTGTTTTGTATTCTTTTCTTCGTTCAAGGTAGTTTTTTTAAGTCGCTTTCATCATTGCTTCTTCTGAATTTTCTTAACGTTCTTTTCGTTTCTCTTTTTTCTCTCTTAATTGTTTGTTTAACCATTCATTTTTTTCATATTTCTCATTTTCGTTTTTTACCTTCATTTTGCTTCCCAGGAATTTTAGTAGGTTTTCTAGGCACATTATGGCATTGTTTACATTCTTCTGCCGCATGGCTTCTTCTATTCCCACTTTCCATATTTCTTCTTCTTTGTTCTTTCTTCCCAATCTTTTTCATAATTCTCTTTCCACTTGTATCTTGTTATCGACTCCCGTTGTTCTGTTCCGCTCCTTTTCCTATCCTGTGCTTTTTCCTTCTCATCGTAGCTCCATTGGATTTCTATTGGCATATGTTTTGAGTTCGTCATTTCTCCTACTTTCATGTTAAGGTTCCTTTCCCATGTAAGTTCTGGTTCCACTATTACTAAGTCTATTGTGCTCTGTCCTCTCTTCGATATGTATGTTGTTTTTCCTTCTTTGTCGTCTTTCACCCTTCCATTGTCGGTTATTAGTCGGTTTCTTTTCATTAATTTGATGCGTTTTCTTCCTGCGGTGTTGCATATGGGGTCTTGGTTTCTCCTTTCTGGGATTGGGTGTTTCATTGCTTCTATTTGGTTTTTCCAAGGGTCTGTGGTGTTTTCTATTTCTGTGAATTCTTTTTCGGTTCCAATCCTACAGTTCAAGTCCCCTGCTATGATTATATTTGACTTTTTCTCTCTTATTCTGTTGATCTTTTCTTCCAGTTCTTCGAAGAAAGAGTCGTTTTTGTATCTTGTGTTGTCTGGGTTCTTCCTAGGGTAAGTGTTTTTCGCATCGTTTTTAACTCTATCCACATTACTTCCTTCATTTCGTTCTCAATTTAAAAAAAGATTTAAGGTGAAAGTACCAGTAGTTGACCAGTTAAGCGAAATTTTTTACCGAAAAGATAATAACCATTTACTCTATCAATAAATGGCAAGAATTGCATTACATAGAAACGTTCATTAAACCTTTCAGATTATGTATCATGACGACTTCAAAAAAAAAGTTATACGAGTTGGATAAATATTCTTGAGATTTCGGAAAATGATACAGTAGTTGACCACTCACGAAAAACTAGTTATTGACCACATCTTTTCGCCTGTAGTTCACAACTGGCACAAAAAAAAAAAATTCATGACTGAAAATAAAACTAATCACTTCGAACATCATGCTAGTTCACCAGTTCGCTAGTTAACTTCACCACTGGCCACTTCGTTACACTTTAACACGAAAGATGGCACTAAAGAAACCATTTAACGTTTCTCACCTCAAAAATTCCAGAGATTTATATTTCTAAAAAAAATTTTTATAAAAATTTCAAAAAAATGAATAGGATTAAAAAATTTTCGAAAAAACAATACATTATTTGCTTAAAGTATTCAAGAAAAAAAATTTAAAAAAAAAGGCTCAAATAACCATGCACGTGGTGACTTGATTGAGGAAAACATATTTAGCTAAAAAATTAACCGTAAAAAAAGAGAACTGCTATTTTACCGTAAAGAAATGATTCCGGTTTATATTTGAGTACCGCGGAGGCCATGGGCCGTGTTCCGGTTTGGGTTCGAGTACCGCGGAGGCCATGGGCCGTGTTCCGGTTTGGGTTCGAGTACCGCGGAGGCCATGGGCCGTGTTCCGGTTTGGGTTCGAGTACCGCGGAGGCCATGGGCCGTGTTCCGGTTTGGGTTCGAGTACCACGGAGGCCATGGGCCGTGTTCCGGTTTGGTTCGAGTACCGCGGAGGCCATGGGCCGTGTTCCGGTTTGGGTTCGAGTACCGCGGAGGCCATGGGCCGTGTTCCGGTTTGGGTTCGAGTACCGCGGAGGCCATGGGCCGTGTTCGGTTTGGGTTCGAGTACCGCGGAGGCCATGGGCCGTGTTCCGGTTTGGGTTCGAGTACCGCGGAGGCCATGGGCCGTGTTCCGGTTTGGGTTCGAGTACCGCGGAGGCCATGGGCCGTGTTCCGGTTTGGGTTCGAGTACCGCGGAGGCCATGGGCCGTGTTCGGTTTGGGTTCGAGTACCGCGGAGGCCATGGGCCGTGTTCCGGTTTGGGTTCGAGTACCGCGGAGGCCATGGGCCGTGTTCGGTTTGGGTTCGAGTACCGCGGAGGCCATGGGCCGTGTTCCGGTTTGGGTTCGAGTACCGCGGAGGCCATGGGCCGTGTTCCGTTTGGGTTCGAGTACCGCGGAGGCCATGGGCCGTGTTCCGGTTTGGGTTCGAGTACCGCGGAGGCCATGGGCCGTGTTCCGGTTTGGGTTCGAGTACCGCGGAGGCCATGGGCCGTGTTCCGGTTTGGGTTCGAGTACCGCGGAGGCCATGGGCCGTGTTCCGGTTTGGGTTCGAGTACCGCGGAGGCCATGGGCCGTGTTCCGGTTTGGTTCGAGTACCGCGGAGGCCATGGGCCGTGTTCGGTTTGGTTCGAGTACCGCGGAGGCCATGGGCCGTGTTCCGGTTTGGGTTCGAGTACCGCGGAGGCCATGGGCCGTGTTCCGGTTTGGGTTCGAGTACCGCGGAGGCCATGGGCCGTGTTCAGTTTGGGTTCGAGTACCGCGGAGGCCATGGGCCGTGTTCCAGTTTGAGTTCGAGTACCGCAGGCCATGGGCCGTGTTCCAGTTTGGAGTTCAGAGGCTGCAGAGGCCATGGGCCGTGTTCAGTTTGGGTTCCGAGTACACCGCGGAGGCCATGGGCCGTGTTCAGTTTGAGTTCGAGTACCGCGGAGGCCATGGGCCGTGTTCCGGTTTGGTTCGAGTACCGCGGGAGGCCATGGGCCGTGTTCAGGTTTGGGTTCAGTACCGCAGGAGCCATGGGCCGTGTTCAGTTTGGGTTCGACCGCGGAGGCCATGGGCCGTGTTCCGGTTGGGTTCGAGAGATACCGCGGAGGCCATGGGCCGTGTTCCAGTTTGGTTCGAGTACCGCGGAGGCCATGGGCCGTGTTCAGTTTGGTTCAGTACCGCGGAGGCCATGGGCCGTGTTCAGTTTGGGTTCGAGTACCGCGGAGGCCATGGGCCGTGTTCAGTTTGGTTCGAGTACCGCGGAGGCCATGGTGTTCCGGTTGGGTTCGAGTACCGCGGGAGGCCATGGGCCGTGTTCAGTTTAGGTTCGAGTACCGCAGGCCATGGGCCGTGTTGTTCAGTTTGGGTTCGAGTACCGCGGAGGCCATGGGCCGTGTTCCGGTTTGGTTTGGTTCGAGTACCGCGGAGGCCATGGGCCGTGTTCCGGTTGGGTTCGAGTACCGCGGAGGCCATGGTGTTCCGTTTGGGTTCGAGTACCGCGGAGGCCATGGGCCGTGTTCCGGTTTGGGTTCGAGTACCGCGGGAGGCCATGGGCCGTGTTCGGTTTGGGTTTCGAGTACCGCGGAGGCCATGGGCCGTGTTCCAGTTTGGGTTCGAGTACCGCGGAGGCGGGCCGTGTTCCGGTTTGGGTTCGAGTACCGCGGAGGCTGGGCCGTGTTCCGGTTTGGGTTCGATACCGCGGAGGCCATGGGCCGTGTTCAGTTTGAGTTCGAGTACCGCGGAGGCCATGGGCCGTGTTCAGTTGGGTTCAGTACCGCGGAGGCCATGGGCCGTGTTCCAGTTTGAGTTCGAGTACCCGCGGAGGAGAGCCATGGGCCGTGTTCCGTGAGTTCGAGTACCGCGGAGGCCATGGGCCGTGTTCCGTTTGGGTTCGAGTACCGCGGAGGCCATGGGCCGTGTTCCAGTTTGGGTTCGAGTACCGCGGAGGCCATGGGCCGTGTTCCGGTTTGGAGTTCGAGTACCGCGGAGGCCATGGGCCGTGTTCCGGTTTAGGTTCAGTACCGCGGAGGCCATGGGCCGTGTTCCGGTT
>JADMLL010000196.1:0-14509 GCA_016920875.1 Columbicola columbae
TTATTTCATAAATATTGCACACTCCTGGTAGGATCTCATTTCATAAGTACTGCATACTCGTTATGAGGTTTCATTTCATAAATATTGCACACTCGTGGTAGAATCTCATTTCAAAAACGTTGCCTAGTTTGAATTGAAAGCTTTCAAAATCTCTTTTGCAGGCTGCAGAACCTTATTTCATAAATAATGCACGATTTGTATGGTATATACTCTGAAGAGGTTGTTTCATAAATAATGCACACTCTCATGCCACATAACCTGGAATCATCTATCGTCCTCTGATGAAAGGTGGAAATTTAATCGAATCCAGTTCCTCCAGATAATTGAAATCATTTTCCTTTCGGATGAAATGGTGCTGAAAATGTGGATGGGTCAGGGAGGAGGTCATAAAAAAAATGTCTGCGGTAAATGACAAAGAGACAGATCCGCCTCTTCTTTCTCTTTTTTAAAACCGCGGGCGAGAAGCTCACAAATAAAAAAAGCTGGAGCCTGGATCCAAGAAGGAAGGAGGGATGGAGATGTCCAGATGGAGTGACCCCAGTGCGAAATGTGTGACTTATTGCCGTATTGAGAGGACGTAAGAACAAAGAGAACAAAGAACAGTGAAAGGGGGTTGACTCTCTTTTATTTTTTTTATTTTTCAATTTTAAAGTCTCGCATACCTCGTGCAGACACACACACATTTATATATATATAAATATTAGACATTTTGAAAGTGACATTTGGAATCGTCGACCAACATCTGCGCCATATTTCTATCTCTCTCTCCTCTCTTTTAATATCCGCCATATTTTTATTTATTTCCCTTTGTCTTGACCAGGAATCAATTCTTTAAATTCTCCTGTTGTGGTGAGAGAGTTTCCTCATACTCCTATGTCATGTCAAGTCAATTCGGTCAGCCAGGAGCCAGACCCACGTGACAGTTCTCTGTATAGAGTATATAAGGTTTAGACATCGATTCGTGACTCTACGTCTTTAGGTAGTCTTGGGTCTTGGGCGATATACGGGGCTACAAACACATTCGGACGGTTTCTTCTTCCTTTTAACAGTGGAAGCATCAGTTGGACTTTGTCACCATGACTATTAGCCTATAATTAGCAGTATGACGTCCGCTGGCCCCACAATTGGGTCATGAAGACAGCATCCGTGACGTCACATTCGGAAATTATCGTGCATACGTCACTGGCGATCTTATACCTATTTACACATGTAGACGATCACCACTAAAGTTCATATGTTGTGAATTTAACATATTGGTGCTCAGGCAGCATAATAGTCAGTTCTATCTTAGTGCCGGTGGCTCCATGTTGGTTCCAGTCAGAAATCATCGATAGCTGCGTATTCAAAGCTGTGGAGCGGAAGTTATTTTTGGGCGTTCTATTTAACCAACAGAAACTGACAGAATCGAAACTTTTTGTTTTCTTAAAAATCCTTCCCAAAGACGTGGAACTAACGATAAGATTGATAAACAAGAACCTCGGAAGTTATTTAAGTCAGCTCAACCGGCACCAACATGAATGTATATTAGACTGCGGACGCCATATTGTTAAGATTCACCCAAAAGAGAAAGTAGTTTGAGAGGGAAAGAACAGCTGATGAAAAGTAGATGAATCTATCACCAGAAACTGTTTAAGACAACAGGAATGGAGAAAGTGGGAGGGGGTAGGAAATAATTTAATTCGGGAAGTCAGGTTCTGACTTGCATTTGCATCGCGAGTGACACAAAAAGTCATATTTCGCGACTCGGATGAAGGGGAAAAAAAGTGGAAAAGAAAAGCGGAAATGGTTGAAGTGAGAATTTTCCTCGGGAAAATGTAACACAAGAACTACAGCTTAATGATATAGATATGAGGTTATGATTGGTCGTTAACAACCGAGTGTGCGTTTAATGGCTGTAATTATTATATACGCTTGTTAACATAATGCCTTTCAAAAGCATGTGTCGTCTGCATCTTTCCCACTTATTCATCTCCCTCTCTCTCTCTCTCTTCCTTATCTATCCATCTATCTATCTCTTCTTCTTATCTACATAACTCATTTTAAATTCTCCACGAAAACAAAATCTTTCTTCCCTTCCCCTCGTCTCGAAAAGAAAATTTTTGTCTTTAAACTTCTTCCTCTTGGTAAGAAATCCTTCAGGTCTTTTTTTATGCGGATTTAAAGTTACGCTGAGTCGATTCAGAAGGCTGTGGTGTAGTTATACAGTCCAGTGATCTGTTGTGATTGTTCTTTGATATCAGTGAGCAGTTATCTAATTCACGGTTTCTTGTTCGATTCATTTCAAAAGTATTGCACAGGGCCTACAGAGAAACCTTAGCTTCCATTCTTAATGAAAAGAAATTTTTCTTATAGTTATTTCAAAAGTACTGCACGATTTGCGAAAGGTTTCGTATTGTTATAAATATTGCACACTCTTTTGAATGATTGGAAGTAGGCACAGTTTCAGAGAGGTGTGTGCAATATTTATGAAATGAAACGACCTTTTCACCTTTCAGTATTGATGATGTAAAACGATTTTTGAGTTTATTTCAAAAGTATTGCACGGTTTCTTGAGTTATTGATTTCAAAACTTCAGCTCAATTTAAGAGAGTGTGCAGTATTTATGGAATAAAGAAATTTTTGAATTTTCAAAAGTATTGCACATTTTACGAAAGGCTTGATTTTCTAAATATCGAACGTTCTCTTGAATAATTCATTTCAAAAGTATTGCACAGTTTGAGAAGGTCTTGGCCTACAGAGAAACCTTAGCTTCCATTCTTAATGAAAAGAAATTTTTCTTAAAGTTATTTCAAAAGTACTGCACAATTTGCGAAAGGTTTCGTATTGTTATAAATATTGCACACTCTTGAATGATTGAAGTAGGCACAGAGATGTGCAATATTATGAAATGAAACGACCTTTTCACCTTTCAGTATTGATGATGTAAAACGATTTTTGAGTTTATTTCAAAAGTATTGCACGGTTTCTTGAGTTATTGATTTGAAAACTTAAGCACAATTTAAGAGAGTGTGCAGTATTTATGGAATGAAATTTTTTGGGGATTTTTCAAAAGTATTGCACATTTTACGAAAGGCTTAATTTTCTAAATATCGAACGTTCTCTTGAATAATTCATTTCAGAAGTCTTGCACAGGCCTTAAGTTGTAGGAGGAGGTGTATTTATGAAATGAAACCTGAACTGTCCTGTACTTCTGAAAGACGATGAAATTGATTCAATAGAAGGCTTACCATTCACGATTGATGAAGTAAAACCATTTTTGAGTGTATTTCAAAAGTATTGCACAATTTAGACAAGTTTTATTTCATAAATATTGCACGCTCTCTTGAATGATTCATTTCAGAACTTTAACACTTTAATTTTAAGAGAGTGTGCAATATTTATGAAATGAAAACTTTTTTGAACTATGCAGTGCTTGGATAATAAATTTATGAAACTTTCCCTTTCATAAAAACTGCACACTCTTCTTTTAAACTGTGCAAAACTTCTGAAATCAATTACTGAAGGAAGCATACAATATATAAAATGAAACTGTGCAATACTTTTGAAATAAACTCAGGAAAAGTTTTGTCGTTTTAATGATGGAAGCCGAGAATTGTCTTGAATTCATTTCAACGTATTTCAGAAATATTGCACAATTCAAGAAAGTGTGGGATTCTTGTGAAATGAAGCCTTTCTCGAATTCATTTCAAAAGTACTGCACAATTTCATTTTATATATTGCACCCTTCCTTCAGTAATTGATCTCAAAAGTTTTGCACAGTCTAAAGGAAGAGCGTGCAAATTGTTATTAAACAAAACCTTTTATAAGTATTGCATACTTCAAAATATATTTCGTTTCATAAATATTGCACACTCTTGTTGAACGATGTATGCATTCCTTTTGAAAAATTTTGTTTCATAAATATTGCACACTCTTAAATTATGCTAAAGTTTTGGAGTCAATCATTTATTTTTGAAAGGAACCTGTCGTAAACTGTGCAATACTTTTGAAATAAACTCAAAAATAAAGCTTACTCCCAACGTATTTCAGAAGTGCTGGACAGTTAAAAAAAGTTTTCGTTTCATAAATATTGCACACTCTCTTAAATTATGCCAAAGTTTTGGAGTCAGTCACTCAAGAGAGTGTGCAATATTTATGAAATGAAAACTATGTAGAACTTGTATAATAAATTTATGAAACTTTTCCTTTCATAAAACTGCACACTCTTCTTTTAAACTGTGCAAAACTTCTGAAATCAATTACTGAAGGAAGCATACAATATATAAAATGAAACTGTGCAATACTTTTGAAATAAACTCAAAACTAAAGCTTACTTGCAACGTATTTCAGAAGTGCTCGAAAACTGAACTCAAAAATAGTTTTACTTCATCAATGGTGAAACGTAAACTTTCCTTTGAATTCATTTCGACGTATTTCAGAAGTACTGCACAGATGAAGAAAGTGTGCGATTTTTATGACATAAAACTTTGTATAGATTGTGCAATACTTTTGAAAGAGGCTAAATTTAAGTTTTCATTTCGGTTAAAATTGAAGCTGCGGTTTCTCTTGAATTCATTCCAGAAATATTGCACAGTTTATAAGTTTCCTTTCAAAATACTGCAGAATTTGAGTGTGCAGTTTTCTCTATAGTGCTAAACGTAGGTTTTGTTTTACGCGTATTTGGAGTTACGCTTAGTTTCCTTTGGTCATCTTTTACCAACTGTGCTGGAGTCTTCTGAGTTTGGTTTCCCTTTTTTTCCAGGGTTATACTCCTCTTCATCTGGCGATGCAATACGAACACGAAGATATTTTCGATCTCTTAGTACAGGTTTACGGTAAGTCTGTTGAGGTGATGGGTTCGGATGTTGTAAGGGAGGCTGGAAAGAGAGGGTAGAAGATGATGGAAATCTTAAAATTTCAGCTGCTGATCAAAACCTGCGGGACTGGAGCGGAAAGAAACCACGTCAGTATCGGACCAACTCGGATACGTCAGTCTCGGCGGATACATTCCGAAGTAAGTGTCAGCCTGTCATCAGAGAAATCCCCGTACCTGCGAAAACGTTGTTACGAAGGCAGTCCGAACGTCAGAAAATGGAAAAGCTCAAAAGAATGGAAGGACGAAGGAATTCTTTCATTGAGCCGCGATCTAGAATGTTCTTGTCGTCTTCGCAGTCTTATAGTTTGTCTAGTGGGAAGTGAAAAGTCTGAGGATTATGGTTGTGGGATGGGGATGCTTACTGCTTATCACGGTTGCGGGCCTTTTTGGGGGACCTTCCTCTTCCTACATCCGGTAACGCCTTCCTGGGTTTCTCTAACTTTCCTCAAAGCTTTTAACACTTAAGCATGCGGAGGAAGTAGTGTCATTCAATGATGGATTCCAACCTCCCTCGAGCTATGGCATTGGGCTAGCTAGATCCGGTAACTCTTCAAAGGGATGCCGTCAAAACTCGTTTTTTCCTTTTCTTCGAGGGCCCCAAGGTTTTGAAATTATGAGCCCAGTCATTAAATTGATTGTCTCGAGTCAGGCAAAGTTGGAAATGGTGAGTGTGTGTGTGGCGTGTGTGGTGTCTGTGTGTAGGTAGACCGGATTGTCCTTGTGGATACGTCGAACATCAAGCGAGCTGTACTGCCTTTGCCAAAGTCCTCATGGACGCCACTCGCTTTGTTTGGTCCCTCGGTTACTGGAAGGAGGAGGTCGCGTCCTTTTGTTGTCGATTTCTTATACCTCAGTTATGAGCCTAGGTTCGAGCCTTAAGGTTCGTCTTTGGCCTCCTGGCTTGTTGTGTATATCTATAACTGACTCAGATCTCGTTTTGTGCGTTTATTTGAAGTTTCAATCACGTCGCTGTTTGATATTAGACTCTGTAAACGATTCACAAGACCTCATTTGTACTATATATACGCTAAACCGGAAATTAATTTCGATTCTATACTTTACACCAAATATATATCTTACAGTAAAAGCGATAAATCTCGACGATTATTCATAATCACCAAATAATCTGGACGAATGTGACAAATTCCTGAATATTTATCACATTAACCAGCTATTTTATAAAATATCCTGAGCTAAACTTATATTAAATTCCATATTAAGAGTTAAAGATTTTATAAACTAGACGGTAAATGTGATAAATACTCCTTAATCTGTCAAATTTACAACAATCACCGGGGATTATATATATATTCGTTCGATTTATCACTTTTACCGGCGAGTTTGTAAAACGTCACGTTCTTAATCTGAGCAAACTTATTAAATTCCACATTGCGAATTGGATGTTTTTCAAACTAACCGGTAAATGTGATAAATAGTGAGTAATTTATCACATTTACCAAGCTTAGTTTGTGATTTATTGGTCTGATTTATCACTTTTACCGGCGATTTTGTAAAACGTCACGCTCTTAATCTGAGCAAACTTATTAAATTCAACATTGCGAATTGGATGTTTTCAAACTGACCGGTAAATGTGGTAAATAGTGAGTGATTTGTCACATTGACCAGACTTAGTTGGTGATTATTAATAATCCCCGGAAATCACATACATGTTCGTCCGATTTATCACTTTTACCGTTAACATATATTTATCACGTTTATTAAATATGCTCGTTAGTTTATAAAATCTAACTAAAAAGTTTTCTCACACTACAAGTCGTACGTTTTATAAACTAACCGGTAAATGTGATAAATATTCAGTAATTCGTGACATTAAGTATGCTAAGTTGGTAAGAATTTATATATTTCCCCGGTTTATCACTTTTGCCGAAATATATATGCGATAAGACTTTTCCGTTCATATAATATATAAATATATACTCTTTGTATAAATAAAACCATTTGAGCTTAGTTTTAGTGGTAAAAGTGGGTTCTGTATCGGAAGTAGCCTGTTATAATATGCCTTTTTGAATTTTCTAGATAATATAAATTTTTTTGGACCTTGAGGGACTCAGTCTATGAATATTTTGAATGAAGAGTATAAAAATATAAATAATAAGGAAGGCAGACGACTTTGAATTTGACTACTGTGTCCAAAACTACCCGGAAATAACACAAAAGCTAAGAAGTGAATCAGTTCACCAATATGAGTCGAATATTGTATAAACTAACCGGTAAATGTGATAAATACTTATTAATTCATCACATTTACCAGGGTTAGTTGGTGATTATGAATAATCCCCATGAATTACGTATATTCGCCTGATTTATCACTTATCGTAACATATATACGATACCATTTTCCGGTTTAGTGTTGTATTTGTAGTGTTGGTTTTGAAGTTATGCGATTTTATTAAAAATATACATTATACTCTTGCCCATAAGTAAGAAGGTTATGAAGTCGGCAATATTCCCTCATCGCACAAAACGAGATCTGGTTATAGAAAAGTTTTATATTTAAATTCTTTAAGTTATTAAAGTTATACACATAGTGATTACATAAATCGGTGTTAGGGTATAAATAGTATATCTAAAATGACTTTTTTCTATTTCTAGGATATCTAAATATCGCTTCTTTGAGGCAAGTCTTGTATTTCTTATGTTATTGCATATTAAATGTTATCTTGCATGATCGTTGACATTTATTTATTTATCTACTTATTTATCTATTTTTAAGTTTTAATATAAAAACATATATTTTGTAGAGAATGAGTGTATCACTGTGAATGTGTTTGTGTTTGTTGAGGTCATTGATCAAGTTTGTGTTTCTGGTCTTCCAGTCAGGTTTCAGGTTTTTGGCTGTTTTGTTTCCTGTCTCTCTCTCTATGTGTAGATAAACTGTTGTCTTTATCTTTTGTTCTTTGAGTTTGTTTGGTTTTGTGATATTTGTAGGTTTGTATTTCCTGTTGTTGTTTGTATTCTCTCTCTGTTGTCTTCTTTTATTGTTCTTTGAGCTGGTTTCTGTTGTCTCTCTGATGTTCGTCATTTGTAGGTCTGTACTTCCGGTGGTTTATAAAAATTGCCGTCTTCATGTTGTGTTCTCTGAGTTGTATTCGTTTTTCCTGACGTCTAAGTTTGTGTTTCCTGTTGTCATTTCATCTCTTTGTATATATTTATACGTATATACATACATGTAGATGGATAGTCAGGTAAACCGTCTTTTTCGATTTTGATTCTCTGAGTTTGTGTCTTTTGATTTCCTCTGTTTGATGTTTTGAGATATGTAGGTTCGTATTTCCTGTTGTTTGCTCTCTCTCTCTCTCTCTGTATATATAAGCCGTCATCTTCATTTTTGTCCTTCGGGTTGGTTTCTCTTGTTTCCCTCTGATGTTTGTATTTCCGGTTGTTATTTGCTCTCTCTCTCTTTGTATATAAATATTTATATATACAGATGGATGAACTGTTGTCTTCTTCTATTGTTCTTTGAGCTGCTTTCTGTTGTCTCTCTGATGTTCGTCATTTGTAGGTCTGTACTTCCGGTTGTTATTTGTATATAAAAATTGCCGTCTTTATGTTGTGTTCTCTGAGTTTTCTTTGATTTCTTCTTTTTTCCCCGAGTTCTAAGTTCGTATTTCCGGTTGTTATTTCCTCTCTTTGTGTATATTTATACGTATACATACATGTAGATAGATAGCAGGTAAACCGTCTCTTTCGTTTTTGGTTCTCTGTCTGTGGTTAAGTCGTCATTTTCATTTTGGTCCTTCGGGTTGGTTTCTCTTGTTTCCCTCTGATGTTTGTACTTCCGGTTGTTATTTGCTACTCTCTTTCTCTCTCTTTGTATAAATACTTATATATGCAGATGGATGAACTGTTGTGTTCTTTTATTGTTCTCTGATCTGCTTTCTGTTGTCTCTCTGATGTTCGTCATTTGTAGGTTTATACTTCCGGTTGTTATTTGTATATATAAGCTGCAGTCTTCATTTTTTGTCCTCTGAGCTGGTTTCTTTTGGTTTCCTCTGTTTGATGTTTTGAGATGTGTTGGTTCGTACCTCCGGTTACTTGCTCTCTCTCTTGTATATCTTGTATATTGCTTTCTCCCTGTATATCTAAGCCCTCATCTTCATTTTTGTCCTTCGGGTTGGTTTCTCTTGTTTCCCTCTGATGTTGTATTTCCGGTTATTTGCTACTCTCTTTCTCTCTCTCTCTCTTCGTGTATAAATACTTATATATGCAGATGGATGAACTGTTGTGTTCTTTTATTGTTCTCTGATCTGCTTTCTGTTGTCTCTCTGATGTTCGTCATTTGTAGGTTTGTACTTCCGGTTGTTATTTGTATATATAAGCTGCAGTCTTCATTTTTTGTCCTCTGAGTTGTTGTCATTTGCTTTCTTCTTTCCCCCCCGATTTTCAGGTTTGTATTTCCGGTGTTTATTTCCTCTCCTTGTATATATTTATATATATACACACGACACTTATTCTTTGGTAGATAGATAACAGACAAGTCGTGTTTTCATTTTTGTTCTCTGAGTTTGTCTTTTGTTTCCTCTGTTTGATGTTTTGCGATTTTTAGGTCTTTACTTCCGGTTGTTAAGCTGCTGTCTTCATTTTTGGTTCTCTGAGTTTGTGTCTTTTGTTTCCTCTGTTTGATGTTTTGAGATGTGTAGGTTCGTACTTCCGGGTATTTGCTCTCTCTCTCTCTGTATATATAAACCGTCATCTTCATTTTTGTCCTTCGGGTTGGTTTCTCTTGTTTCCCTCTGATGTTTGTATTTCCGGTTCTTATTTGCTATCTCTCTCTCTTTCTTTGTATATAAATATTTATATATACAGATAAAAGAACTGTTGACTTCCATTTTTTATTCTTTAAATTGGATTCTTTTGTCTCTCTTTAATGTTGTCCATTTGTGCGGTTTATACTTTCGGTTGTTATTTGTATATATAAGCTGCCGTCTTCATTTTTTGTTCTTCTGAGTGTTCTTGTGGTTTCCTTGGTTTTGGGTTCTGAGAGTTGTAGGTACGTATTTCCGGTTGTTATTTATATTCTCTCTTTCTCTGTATATATATTATCACCGTCATTCTCATTTGTTTTGTTTTTGAGTTAGTTTCTGTTGCTTTCTTCTGATGTTTGTCATTTGTGGGTTGTATTTCCGGTTGTAATTTGTTCTCTCTCTCTGTATGTATAAATGATTATAAATATGGATAGGTGAACTGTTGTCTTCTTTTATTGTTCTTTGAGTTAGTTTCTGTTGCTTCTCTCATTTCTCTCTGATGATTGCCAGTATTTCTGGTTGTTATTGGTGCATCTAAACTGTCGTCTTCTTTATTTTGTTCGAGTCGGTTCCTGTTGCTTCCTTTTTATGTTTGTCATTTGTAGGTTTGTATTTCCGGTTGTTATTTATTTATATTATTTATTATATCTTTATTCTTTGTCTCGACTGATTTTGTTTTGTTTTCCTCTGTATCTGTAGGTTGGTCTTTGTTGCGTGTATTCTCTCTGTCTCTCTCTGTTCTTCTGTTGTGTTTGGTAACCTTTTCCGAGTTTCTTGTTTTTATTTGTATTTTTGATTAATTCGAAAAGAGAGTAGAATTTCGGTGAGAAGAACAGAGGATGGTTTCATGGAAGGAATCTAAGGTTCTGAGACCAACTGCATGAGCATAACCTGTAGTATAGCATGCACTATGGGGGAGTGCGTCATAGTTTCAAAGGCTTTGCACTGGCATGAAGCATGTTCTTTGGTGTTAACTATCCTCCTAACTACGGTGTCCTACCTACCCGGGTGAGTACCTTTTGAAATAATTTTTGGTTTTCTGTCTGTATGTACGTTTGTTAAACGGTTGTTCTGTATGTTTTGATGTTTTCGTTTGTTTTGAGTGATATTAACAGTTTCCTCTGTACTGGGGGGGATGTTTTTCTGTTTTCCTCTTTCACAGAAATCAAAGCGCGAAAAAAGTACGTCGAAAAAGAGTCCGGGTTTTTGAGAATTGGTTCGTTGAATGTTCGAGTGAAGAGGACAACTGAAGCGTTCAGCAATTACTTCCTGGGTCAAAGCACCGACAAACTCCACAAGTCTTGGGGCTCAGCTGACAACGTCCACGACGTGAGTATCGTAGTGAGTATGATGGGCACTCACACTACTTTCTATATTCACTACAATACCCAAAAATCATTTCAGGAACCTAAGAAACTGATGCAACCTCCAAAATCCGGTCCGATCAAGAAGCGGAAGTCGAAACGTGAATTCGACTACTCGTCTAGTAGAAGCACGCCAACTACGCCGACTCAAAACCGTTCGAGTATGATGAGCCTCGGGAGTGTGGTAGTCAGCGATCAGCAAGATTCCGATTCGGACGTGGCAGCAGGTTTCGGTGCTCAGTGGCAGAGCTGAACGGAAGCATCACGAGGTGTCGTTAACACCAATACTCATTTTGGGTGGAGGGTGAAATTGCTTACTGTCAGGGTAGGGGTGGGAGGGTTGGTATAGAACAAACCTAGAATCACATAACAGGGCCTATTTTATATAAATGTTATTAATTATTTAAGTTATAAGCTGTTTTATTAATTCTCTAGAATCATGACAATGTTTTTCGGGGACCTGTCTTGATGCTGTTGTAGGTACCCGTCGTCTGTGTGAAGAGTTCATCTTCTCAAACCGCCATTTTCTCAAGAAATCTAGAACTACGACCCTGATAAGCTTTCCTCTTTCTCTTATTGTAATTGATGGGACAGATAATACTCTCAGTAACAAATGATGACGTCATCGGAGTCCGTTCCGTATTGACGTAAACGATTAATCACTTGGTGGGTGTTACAACTGAAAGAAGTCGATTCCGTCGTGGAAATGACCTTTGAACTTGTTTAGTAATTAAATTTCGGATCGGAAGGAGTTAGGTTTGTCCTTTTGGATGATTAAAACAGGATGTTAGTCGTGTTAGTAGTATTGGAAGTGATGTTAGTATTGTTACTCTCTTTAGGTAGCTGATTCCCGAAAATTGTTTCACCCTCAATTTGACTCGTAGGATATGTATCGTATTTGAAATGTATGTGATTGGTATTATGATTTTTAAATTTAAACTTAAGTAACGAAGTTAGTGAGCCAATATGACTCGTATATCAAAATTTGAGTTTAAACTTACAGTGTAATAGGGGGAAGACGCGTATAAGGGAATCTAGATGGTAGTAAGTCAGCATCAGAATTTATACAATCAATTATAACAAGTTAAGGATGTGTTGTTTACTATATAAGTTCATCCTGTTTGTGATGGATGTAAACAAAATGAAATGAGCGAGCCAATTTGACTCATATAACAATATTTAAGTTTAAACTTGTATAGAAACTGAAAAGAAACGCTTAAAAGGAGATCTTAGCTCTAAATAAATAAATAGAAAGTCGGTATCAAAGTTTATAAGATAGGACGAGTCAGTTTGACTCACATAACAAAATTCGAGTTTAAACTTATAAATAAAAGTCAGCAACGGGGGAATTTACAGATTTAGTTGTAACATATTAAATGTAGGTTGTTTACAATGTGAGTTCTTCCTGTTCGTGAGATAAATAAACAAACTAATATGTCGTACGAAAGGAGCGAGCCAGTTTGACTCATATAACAATATTTAAGTTTAAACTTGTATGGAACTGAAAAGAAACGTAAAGGAGATCTTAGCTATAAATAAAAATAGGAAGTGAGTATCAAATTTGTGAATGGACGAGCCAGTTTGACTCAGATTACAAAATTCGAGTTTAAATCAACAAAACAACAGATGAAAAAGCGTAAGAGGGGATATAGCTATAAATAAATAAATAAAAAGTCAGTATCATAGTTTATAAGATAGGACGAGTCAGTTTGACTCATACAGCTAAATTCGAGTTTTAACTTTTATACCAGCAGAAAAGAAGCGCGTAATAGGGGATCTAGTTCTAAGTAAATAAATAAGTAGAAAGTTAGTAACAGAATTAATGAGAACGAACGAGCCAGTTTGACTCACATTACAAAATTCGAGTTTGAACTTATATACCAACAGAAACGCGTAAAAGGAGATCTAACCCTTCGTATAAATAAATAAATAGAAAGTCACTATCAGAATTTATAACATCTGACGAGCCAATTTGACTCACATAACAAAATTCGATTTTAAACTTATAAATAAGAAGTCAGCAACAGGAAAATTAAGAAAATAGTTATAACAAATTAAATGTGGGTTGTTTATAATGTGAGTTCATCCTATTCGTGGTCGAAATAAACAAAACTAATATGTCGAATTCTTGAAATGGGAGGTTGAAGGATGGAGTCAGGCACCAACAGCATTCTTCCAAACCTAAAATTTAGGTCATTCACCCCTCATACTATAAATAATACGGTGGACGTGTCAGAGTCCAGAGAAAGTAGGAAAGCCAAACAACAGCAAGTGGTAACGCGTTTGCTTACCCCCACATCCAATTATTAATTAATTAAAGTCTCCATAAGCTAAGCATAAGAGAATGATTTTTTATACATAATATATATATAAACGATAGTATTTTTCGATTTAGTATAAATTGTTTTTGCGTCGGGTTTAAGTGTTACATTATTGTTACAAAACACATAAAATCGTTTCATGTTTTCGTCCTTATTAACTTTTTAAAATGTTTTCCTTTTAATATTATTAATTAATAAAAGTTGTAAAGTTTTAATTAATTTTTTGGTTATTAATTAATTAATTAAGGTTTTGTCCGTTTAACACGCCAAACTCGGAGTTGGGCCGCGCTGTCGTGAGTTTTTCCGGTTTTTTGGTTTGTTAGAGGAGAGGTTTTGCTCTTGGAGGATGGTTGGTGGTTGAGGAGGGGGGGTGGTTTTCCTGTTGAACCCGTCTGAGTTAGGCGTGTTTTTGATTGTTTGATGTCCTGTCGTTGGGGTTTTTGTTTAGGTTCAGAAGTTGCGACTGTCTCGTTTTGGGTGTTGTCGCTGGAGCTTTCTTGCAGCTTTGTTCATCTCTTGACGTAGATAGTAGACTGTAGGAGTTATGGTTGTGAGTTGAAATCCTCTAGTTCGGTGTTATAGCCAAGAGTGAAGAATAAGATTTAGCCTAAAACTAAAACTAAGCTAAACTAAACTAAAGTTTGTTCACGCATTCCAATCTTCTGTCTATCCTTTGGTAGTAGTGCTTCTCTCATTTCCAAGACCAGAATCAGAACAGAACAAGAACTAGGACATGGTGTTCTTTCATCTTCCTCCTTCCCACATCTAACATTATCTCTGCCACCGTTGTTTCTGTTTTATGTGTAACAGTGATCTCCATTCTCTTGCGTGTGTCATGCAGAAGACACTGGAGACAGTGCTTCACAGTCCTATGTGAGTCTTAGTCTTCCATCCAGCGTGCATCTCCTACAGTTTTGGATTCGAAGCACTCAGACGTCTTTCCACCCTAAGTTCCTGCTTCCCGTTAAAGACTTTGTGAGACAGCCTGTCTACCAAATCTACTCCGAATCTTAACACTGATGTGAGCCTATGCCTTTTACAACTAATGGAAATGCTGTCGACAATTATTTCTTCACAAATGCAGTTCTCAGTCTGCTGAAGATGTTTCCATCGGTTAAGTGGATGAACTTAATTAGTAGTTTTAAACAACGACAGTTGTCGGCTGTCGTGGTATTCCATATAAGGATGGAGTGTCAGTACTTT
>JADMLL010000197.1:0-11819 GCA_016920875.1 Columbicola columbae
TCCTTTGTTTCTCTTTTACATTTTACACTCTTCGTTCTGTTTATCTCTCTTTTTTTCTCTTCTACCCTTCTGTGAGTTCTTTTTCTCCTTCTTTTCTCTTCTGTGCCTTTCAATACTTTCTGTTTGTTCTTTTTCTTTACTGTCTACCACATTTCTCGTTTTTCTCTACCCGTGTTTATGTCTCTATCACTTCTCTTTGCATTCTTCTTCTTCTTCTCTTTTCTCTTTTCATATTTGCCTACTTCAGTGTCGTTATCAGGCGGTTTAAGTTCGTATGTGCTTTTCCTTTCTACATTCCGCCCCTTTGTTCTGTCTATCTTTTGTCCCAGCGTCTTACTCTATTTTCTCTTCTTTTTACATCATACATCCTTCATCGAAAGGCCGACAGATTAACAAACGAATCTTGACTCAAGAAGAGAAGAAATCGAAATTTAACGGTTTCTCTGTCTCCTTAATTCCTCCCACCATGATCACCACCACCACCTCCTCCTCCTCCTCTTGCTCTTGTTCTTCTCCAAACAAGACACGAATTTATCTGCCTACCAAAAAACCAGACATGTTTATTAACCAGGACCGAAAATAAGCCGATAATAAAGAAATAACCGTAAATAAGAAAAATTAAAAAGAAGAAGAAGATGACGGAGTGGTAGAAGATGAAAGGGGGAAAGATGGCCGAATGGTAAAAGGAGAAGGAGGAGGAGGAAGAAAAAGTTTCAAAACACCCACATAAAAAATAAATAAATAAATAAATTAATGTTAATAATTTTTTTATGTTAATCAAAACCATATTTTGCTTCGGATGCCGTGACATTCATGGTCAGAAAGGAAATTTTTTTGTTTGTTCGTCGCTCGTTCCGATGTAGATGACCAACAACAAGACCGAAGACGACCAACAACGACAACAACAACAACAACAACCAGAAAGAAAGAAAGACATCTTGCGGAGACTTGACTTGAAGATGAAAGAAGAAGAAGAAAAAAATTTCAGTGACAAATATTCAGGTCGAATTTTTAATTTTCTCCCCCGAGGCCGTTTGTCCGCCATCTTGACTTGGAGGCGGTTTGACACCGAGTTCCGTCTCTTCTTTCACAAAGTGTCTTCTGACCCAACAAGAGTGTTGAGTTGGGTTTGAGTTCTCTGGGGAGCTTTTCTAACCGGAAATGACGTCACAATAATTGATTTAAGCTCCTTGGATGACCCAAGTCTTGAAGACTGGCTTTTTCCAGAAATCTGACCCATCAAGACTGTTAACTTGGATTATCCTGCTTCAATGGTTTTCGGAAAAGAGTTTCCAAACCGGAAATGACGTCACAATATTTATATTTAAGCTCTTTGGATGACTCTTGAGGACTTCCTAACCCTCGGGCACTGATTACTTCCAGGATTATCTAACCCAAGAAGAGTGCTAACTTGGGTTACTCTGTTCCATCGCTTCTGTCAACGATTCTACTACTACCTGGGAACTATTTCAATCTGTTTTAGTCCGAATTCAACGTTTTAAACCGGAAACGACGTCATGCCATTTGATTTAAGCACCTTAGATGAACCTAACTCTTAACTCCATGGGAACTCTTAACTGATCATCGACGGCTCCCAAAAATTTCTGTCCCGGAAAGAATGTAAAGTTGGGTTCTTCTACTTCAATGACTTTCTATAGAGAATTTTCTAACCGGAAACGACGTCATAAAATTTGTTTTAAGCTTCTGACTAAAGACTGACTACTTCCAAAAATGTCTGACCCATGAGAAGTGTTAACTTGGGTTACTCTTCCATCGGTTCTATCAACGTTTCTATTGTTCTCTGGGAACAATTTGGAACTGTTTCAGACCAGACCCAACGTTTTTAACCGGAAATGACCTCACAATATCTGATTTAACCACCTTAAATGACCCAACTGTTCGTCATCGATTGCTTCTAGAAATTTCTGACCCAAGATGAGTGTTAACTTGGGTTACTCCCTCTCAACGGTTTTCTGAGGAGACGACACTAACCGGAAATAACGTTAAAATGATCAATATGAGTCATTTACATGATCCAACTCTTGGGAACTGACTACTTCCAGAAATCTCTGACCCAGGAGGAGTTGGGTTACTTTGTTCCAACGATTACGCCAACGTTTCTACTGTTACTTAGGAGATATTAGGAACAGTTTCAGTTCATTTGTGACGATTTTAAACGGATATGACGTCATAACATTCGATTTACAGCCCTTAGGTGTCAAATTTTCTGGTCACTGGGTAGATTTGACTCAAACTCTGTTTTCTTTTAGGTAAAATCAAAAACGTGAACTGAGTAACAGAAATTAGCGAACCACCGAAGACTTTAGCAACTTGTATACAAATCAGAAGTCGGAAACATGAAAATCTTCCCAACATCAGGAAGTCGTAATCCTTGAACCGAATGGAACAAGCCGCAATTCCGGATGTTGTAACATTTCCAAAAACCGGAAACACCTACATCAACAATATTTCCCAGAAGAGGGAGAGAGAGGGAGAGGAAAATGGAATTTCCACGAAGACGACAAAACGAAACTGAATAGATCAGTGAGCAGGAAAACGAAGAAGACAGAAACGGAATCCTGGAACTCGTCTCCTTCGTCCATCCATCCATGAATTTGTTCGAGCCGTCGAACTGTCTCTTACTGTACTGAAGCGGAATCATTTTCTTTGCTGTTGTGTCTTTTGAATGATCACAGCAGGAAAACGAGTGAACGGGATGGTCGTGATCGATATCAAGATGGAGGAATCACTTCCATTCTGGGTCTTGTGTGAGAGAAAGAAGGTGAAAGACGACCGACGGACGACTGTCACCTACGATATCGACCAATAAAACTGTCAATGAACTCAAAACATCTTAATTCACGGTTGGCCATCGGTAAGCCACTTGGGGCCCAAGCGTCACACGTGGGAGATTCGTTTGGTCCTCTTCTTCCATCTTCCGTTTTCTCTTTTCAACTTTTTTTTACGACCCATTCACTTTAGAAGACACACTGTCTCCTGTTTTCCGGATGTGGGATGGTTGGAAACATGACTCAAACCCGTTCCAACCATCCAAAGGTGCCTGATATGGAGAAATCTCACCACCCAGAGGATTGAAGACGAACAATCTTCCCACTTGGTCACGTGACACGGTGAAAGACTGTTAACACGCAGTCTTCCGTGTTTATTTACAGAAGGAGATGCAAGTCACAGAGAGGACAACACCGTTCGACAAGACATCGAGACTCCAATAAAATGACAAAGCAAATTGATGAGAACAGGAGTAAAGAACTCACCTGGGTTCCTGAAGATGTGTCCGGGTCGAGAAGGCGGTGTGTTGTGAAGAACCGGAAGGAGAATATCATCGAGCTGGGTCGGGTGTTTCAGGTTGGGCCTCCAGGTTCCTCGATCTGTATCTGAGTAAGTGAGCGCGGCAAGTTGTCCAAACAGTGCCCACGAGAGGTCATACTCTTTGATCGATTCATTAATTCTTTAAGGTTCGACTCACTCGATGAAATCTTGATACCTGAAATTATGTTTCTCGCTTTAATTTAATCATTTTTGTCCGTTTTTGTCCGTTTTTTCCTTTCCCGGGCATTGAAACCAGATTTCGCCTAATCCGCCTACTCCTCCTCTCTTAATTATGACCGCACGCCTGCTCTAAGTTCCTCAGGTTCCGGTTGCCTTGCTATTGGCGCTATTTACTCTTCGACATTCCGCTAAATCTTTTCTTCTTATTTCTCTCACTCGGAATTCTCTTTCAGGTATTTCACCATACCTGACGTCGCCGACGTCGGCTGCTAATTTTAATGTCAACTCGCTGGGTCAGATCTGGGGCTCTCTTTTGGCCATTTGCGTGCTTGATTCTTCTAATGTTTGTTGTCTTTTGTTGGAACTGTTGCTGGGCCTATTACCGTTTAGTTTGCCTCGCTTCTGGTTTATTTGGCGTGTAAAGTCACTCGTGGGTTTTAAGGTTAGTCTTTTGCGTGTTGTAGTTCATCCAGTGAGCGAATAATGCCTCTCCTCTCACTCTCTCTTTCTCTTTCTTCTAATTTCTCTGCCCGTCTCTTTCTCTTTCCACTCTCTCTATCTATTTTCGTTTTTTACTTTCTTTTTTACTTACTCTTCCAAGTTTATCTCCTTCTTTTCTCTCTTACTGTTCTTCCATTCTTTTTCTATTTTGGTGACTCTCCTGACTTCTTTCTTTTTCTCTTTTTCTCCTCTTTCTCCTTCCTTCATTTTCTCTGTTAGTCTCTCTTCTCTTCTCATCCTTTTTGTCCGTTTTCTTCTTTCACTTTCTTTTCTTTCAATTAGTCTTTCAGTTTGTCTTTTTCTTTCTATCTCTTATTCTGCTTTCCATTCTCTTCTTCTCTTTCTCTCTTCATGACTCTCACTCCTCTCCCTCTACCTCTTTTTTCCCATTTTCTCTCTCTAGTTTTTTCAATTTTTATTTACCTCTCTGCGACTCTCTTTCTTCTTTTCTGTCAAGGCGAATGTCACGCCAACTTTTTTCAGCTGTTCGTCTCATCTTTTCCTCTTTATCTTAGACCCTGTGAAACCAAAACAACCCAAATAATCATTAAATTATCTACCAAACAATCAGAAAGGAAGCTGCTTGAAAAAACCTTAAAACAAACTCTAGCCTATACCCACATAGAAGACAAACAGAGTCAATCCTCAAGAAGGAAAAATAAAAGCAGACAACCAACCAAAACTGAAAACTAAACTTTCATTTACAAGACAGCCAAACGCCGACAAGACTCACATCTACACACTAAGGCTAACCTCGACAAAAAAATCCTACAGTAATTAGTTTAGAGAAAAAGCGATGAACAGAAAAAACAGAAAAAAAAAGACAGCAGAAAACGAAAATTTGAAATAGATGGCCTAAAAGCCCGGAAGTAAGTTCTACACAAGCTCCAGGATTGCACCTGACTGGTGGAAATATTCTTTTATCTACCTTCTGTACTGTTTTATCTAGTAGACAAAACTCTCGGATAAAGATATTCGATGATAGTAATGAACCCATCAGGTTATTGATTGATGATTCCTCCGTGGTCTTTTCTACTTTTAAACAATGTCACGTGGTTACGAATGAGTTTTGCGGTTTTTCACAGCCTTCTCCTCTCCCGTTTCTATTTCCCCAAAATCTAGCCCCAGCAAAGTGCTCTAACAGAAAGGTTGGGGTTGACTTACCACCCATTCCATCTTCGATAGGTTCTCCAGTTCCGTCTTCTACTACCTGAAGCTGGTAGAGTCGTGACGAGGCACCGACATGACGTCATCTATTTACTTTCGAATCCGGATGCTTTGGCTGTGAGGGTGCTCGAGAGACCTTGAAAGAGTCAAAAACAAGACGAAAAATTTACGATCTTGTTTTCGGGATAATGTCTTCGATGACGAGGAAATGTCAGGACGTGTTTAGAAGGACAAACAAGACAAAACCTGAAAATGGCGACGTCAATCAAAACCTGTCCACGGTGTTCGTCTCAAAACGAACGTCCGAACGCCATCCGAATAATCGACCAAATCCATTCAAAGATTAAAACCTGAAACCTTAATTGGACAACCTACATCTGATAACAGGTACCAACAAGCTCGGAAAAAAATTTTTTGACGATGATGATGATGATGATGGCTATCTTTCCCGGCCCACGCGATTTCGGTGATTAACATTTGGAAATTGGAAAACGTGATTCCCCCAATCAACACCCGAAGACCCATCTTACCAACCTGAAATCTATCCTCCGAAACCTGTCAGCGCCCCGCAAAACCCTCTACCAACCTTCTTCCAGATGGTGTTACCAAAAACAGAAGATTCGGGCGTAGGGCCAACGGTCACGCCCGACTATCAAGCCTTAACCCGGGTGTTTGGGTACCTGGTTTTGTCGTGGGTGGGTTTAAGACGTATTTCAGGGTCGACGCTCGCGTTTTTGCGTTTTTTCACTCACGTTTGCGGTTGTTGTTATGGTTGTTCCATCTCTCCGGGTAATGCGATTCCGGTAGATGTTTAACAACACAAAGGCTGTTCTTTGATGAGGAGGAGAGAAACGGGGGTAAGACAGTAGCACTCACCGCTGGCAACATTGTCACCGTTTAGGTATAATTACGCGTGTTAATGTTTCTTTATCATGCGAATCGAGGGCGAGGCAACGACAAGAAAGAAAAAATCTAGGCGGCCTGGAAAGAGTGACAGCTCGAGTGATTTACAGGTACATTGTCAATGCCACACGACAGCTGTGCCTACAACACAAACACTGTCTCATTCGGTTATCGAGCTCCATTATTATATCAATATCTTTTTTAGCCACGGTGTCCTTCCCCAAGGCCGAATGTGTTTATCTCAATCGAAACGCTCGTGGGCAGGTGTTTCGTTGGCTGTCCTACCAAAACCCAATTTGTCAGTCACTGTCTCTGTGTGTCGCCATCGGTTTCGGAAAATTTCCCCAGCGGATGAGACCAGGAGACGAGGAAGACCGTCATTCCCCGAAGCCAGTAACACCATCCAAACCTGAAAATCCTCAAACACGATACCTGATCACGTGGGCATGAGAATTCCATCTGAGAGACACCCACGCGACCGAATTCCGGGTCCGAAAATCGATTCCGCCGTGAGCATTGATGACGGCTGGCGACGGCGACAGGTGGTCATTTCACCAAATCTCCTTCCCCCTCCCCAACCCCCAACTCTCCACCACCACTTCCACAAAGCCTTTTGGTCAAAAAAAAAAATCCGCTCGTTGATATCCTTAACAAAAAGAAGTTCTCGAATATTTATGCCTTATTTGAGTATGGTACCGATGGATATCACTCTGGCAGAAATACAGGTCGAACCTGATGTTAATCAGTTAATCAGGTAAAATAAAAACGCTGCGAGGAGGAGGAGGGCCGGGGAGGAGAGGTGGAGTAACTGCCGGCAGGGAATCAAACCAAACGATTTTGTAATGGCTTCCAACGAACGGCCCAACCCAGGTCCCCCGAAACACCCCGAAAACCAATTCTCTCACTCACCGCGATTAGGTGTCACGTCCCCCCTGCCCTCCTCCCCATTCCAGATGAAGATATACAAACAATATTATTAAAAAAACCTCCGATTTCAGTATAATTTATAATAATTTCATTAATTGTCTACGCACGCATAATAACAATAAATTGTGTCTGAGTCGATTTGAATAATAGACTTGAGTTTTGAGAGTATTCAGGGCCGGCCTGAGGGGAGAGGGTAGAAGAAAGGCCTTTTCAATCTCTCTCCTTCGCAGGATGAGTCCCGTGGACACGCTCCCAGGGGTAATTATCATATTACAGTTAGCGCGGAGTCGGGCGTAAAACAAGTTATAAACAACGAGAAATTGCGCCTGAAACAGTTTTCCGCGCGCTTTTCAAATAAATTAAAACGTTTTCTCGAAAGGTTTTCCTCCCCAATCCGCCATTTTTATAAATGTTTTCATGTTTTATATATATTTTCGTTTTTATTTTTGTTATATTTTCTCTTTTCTACGAATTCACATACTGTATCTATCTCTAACATGTTTCATCTATTTCGGTCTTAATATTGGCACTGGAGTTTGAAGGCTTAACACAGTTTCAAAACCATCAGAGACCTCGGTATATATGTTTGCTGAAGGGTATCTGGGGTATATTTCTAACTCGTGTCACCGGAAGCGGATGGAAGAAGACGGGCAAGAAAGGTGAAAAAGGGAAAATGATACCCAGAAGTGGAGAAAAGAATACAAGAGAGTAATGAGAGTAAAAGAGGAAAAAAGAAGAAATGACAGCTGAGATGAAAAGAGAAGATAAAGAATGACAGAAGATAATGAATGTAAAAAGGCAAATCAGAGACCGAGAGGAAGGAAAACAGACAAACAATACGAGATAAAAACTGAAACATAGAGAAGTCAGAAAAGGGAAGTAACGAAAGAAAAGAAAGAAAGAAAGAAAAGAAAATCAATAAACATAGATAGAATAAAACAGAGAAGAGAAGTCATATGAAAGAGAAAAAAGGAAAAATGGTAATAGAATCTATCGAAGACAGAGAAATAAATGAATAGATTGTATGAAGAAAAGAAAGGAAGATAATAGAAAAATATATGAATAAATGAAAAAAAAAAGAGGAAGTAAGATTAAGAAGCTTTCAGTCATTGAAAACAAGAAAACAAAAAGAAAAAAGAGGAAGAGAAAAAAAAAGATGAAAAATGGCAGAGTGAGAGATAGATTAAAAGAAAGAGAAGAAGAATGTGAGAAGAGAAAACAAGGTGAAAAATGACAGAAAGAGACAAACAGAAAAAGAGAGGGAGGGAACAAAAATCGTCAGATCGTCAAAGTCTTAACAAAATTTTGCTCACATAAGAGATGAAGAAAGAAGACAGAGGAGGAGGAGGAAGGAAGCAGGATGGAGGATTTAAAAATCGATGGCAAAACTTAATACAGCATTAAGAGCCATCAGAAAAGGTTCTCCTCTCCCTCTCCTCTCCTCCCACCTCTCTCTCTCTTAATAAAAAAACGTTTCCAAATTAATTTCTTTTAACGAGTGCCGCACCTTTTGTCACGTTAATTAATTATAATATTTAAATTGAAGCCGAATTAGAAGGTGATCGAAGGTAGGAGGTAGCAGAAAGAGGGTAGAAGAGGAAGAAATGGAGGACGAGGTGAGGGGGGAGGGAAATCATCAAACGGAAACCGTTAATTAATCACCTAACGACGAACGATTAATTATTACAAAGGTATTCACAGCAAACAGAAAGGTTTCCACGATTTCCATTCTCACGACTGATTTTTGGAGGAGGGAGGGAAGAGTCGATCAAGGTTTCTCGTGGTATACGGTAGCCAACCGTTCCTCCCTCCCTCCTCCCGCCTTCCTCTTGATATGAAAATTATATTAATAAAAATAAAAATAATAAATCCGTTCGAGACTTTTTTTCTTTTAGGCGAATCGGCTACGCCCTTTAATAGCGAGCATAAATTTGTTTCGATATTGTTATCAGCGATCTAAACGGCTTGCAAATTTGTAATGGGACGAATAAACTGAAAGGAAATCTGTTATCTCTTACGGGGTGGGTGAGGGGGAAGGGAGGAGGGATGAAGAAAAATTTTCGATTTTGATTGGAAAACTGTCTCCTGTCTCTCTCTCTTAAGACTCATTTCATTAATCTCGAGGCGTTAATTAATTAATTAATTCGGACGTTTGGGCTCCTGACAAATTGAGACGAGGAATTTGGAGCCACCCGAGTCGATTTGGTTATTTATGTGATAGCAGACGACGGGTGTCCGTCTGTTTGGGTGCCTAAGAAGATGGGAGTTTGGAGATTGGGAAAGAGAGAGAGGGACTTGGTCAGTAGTTTTGGGTTTAGTGTTTGAAATGGATATGAGTTCTGGGTTGGTAGCTCTGATGGCATAGGTAGCTATGTATGTGACCTGTGACCTTCCTTTATATTCCTTCTGTTGATTGGTTTTTAAGGATAAAGTTTCGTGAAGTTAGTTTGTCCAAATTTCCCAAACTACAACCACTCAAATGTGCTGATTTTTATTATTTCTCTCTCTATCTTTCATTCATCTATCTTTCTTCTTGATTTCTTCCTTTCCCTCTCCTTTTCTTCTCTCCATCTTTCTCTTTCTCTAATTTTAACTTTTTCTCTCATTTTCTCCTCCTCTGACAAAAACTATACTTCGACTTTGAGGACGGAACAATTTTTTCTCTTTCATCCTCTTTCTCTTTTTCCTTCGTCTTCTCTCTCTCTCCAATTCAAAATTTTTCTCACACTTGTTCTCACTCTCACAATTTCTATCTTCTTCTCTCTCAGTAGCTTATTTGCCTTCTTGCTTTCCTTCTTCGAGTCTCTCTCGGTTTTTATCTTTTTCTCTTTCGCTTTCTTTCTTTCATTTCTACATTTCAATCTCAGATTCTTCATCTTTTCTTTTTCTCTCCATGTCATTTGACATCTTTTTCTCAAATTTTTTATCTTCTCTCGTCAAAATCTTTATCTCCCTCTCCTTCTCTCTTCCATTTTCTTTCTTTCCTTTCTGTGATTCTCTTGCTCTCTGTCTGGTTTTTCATCTGCCATTATATATCTCTTTCTTCTCTCTATTCTTACTTTATCTCTTCATATCACGTTCTTCAGCTTACATTACCGTCTCTTTTTATCTCACATTTTTCTTTTACTCTCTCCCTCTCTCCCACTCTTCACTTTTTCACCGGTTTCCACTCAAGAAAGGAACAGCTTCCATTTTAATAACAACGCTCGCGTACTTAGCTTTAATTTGCTTTTCTCTCGCGCAAAAATGTCGGTCTCATCAGACTCAACATTATATTGTCCGCGAGCGTTTTTTAGACCGCCATCTTGGAAATCGATCATCTCGTCAATTAAAATATTTTCTTCTTCTCTCGCCTTTTTCCCCTTGAGTACCTGATTCTTGTTTACTTGGTACACGGAGGTGGTGGGAGTAAGGGAAGAAGATTTAAGGATCGTAAGGTGTTTCAAAACGACCAATTACGCACGCGTTTTTCGTTTTAGCGCGAAGAGTTTTGAAATAATTCGGACGCGAACAATTGTTTAGCTGGTGTGCGTGCGCGTTACGCGCGCGTAGATAATCTGTCTCGTCGTCGGAGTTCCTCCCGTCTTTTGCCACTTTTGTTTTGTTTTGGATTAGTGAGACCACACTTTCAAGGTTTTGAGTTTGGAGGCCGAGAATTCAATTTTGCGGTTTCGTAAATAGTTTATTTAGCTAATTCCCTTACCCCCACCCGCCCCGCCATACCTTCGCCCTTAAAACGCTCGCGTACTTTCTCCTCGCGTCATTGTTTGCACACTGCTCGATATCAATCTAAATCAGGAGAATTTTCGTGTTAATGTCAAAATGTCCCCGCGCAAAAGGAGTTACGTTAGTAGAGGAGAGCGGGGGGTAGGAGAGGGAAGCGAAAGGGAAACCTGACAAATTTTCTTCTTCGTCATGGCCGATTCAAAACAAAGATGGCAGCCAGATTTCCTAATTTTTACTTTGTTTTCGACTGTCTTCCTCGACTTTTTAGCTTTTATGCTCGTCCTCCTGAACACGCCACTACACCACCTTCCGGAAAGGTTTGCACGCACGAAACAGACTTCCGTCAATTCGATATCTCGAAATAAATCGATTAATCGAACCCAAATGTGAGATTTTACGGCCACAGTACAGAATGACGGTTGGAAAAAGTTTTTCTGCACTCGCGATGACTCTGTGGTTGTGGACAAGGTGGGAGGCCTTGAGGGGAAAGGGTAGAAGGGGCGGAGTAAGGAAAAGGTTCATTAATTTCCGGCGAAATTGTCTTAATAAACACAAAGAATCATTAAGTCAGGAGACGGTTAGATGAATTCTCTCTCTCCTCTCTCTCTTTAGATGAGCTATTAAGAAGTTTTTAACGGTTTCCATATCAGGTGCAGGTTTAATTTTGTCAGTGGGATCGTACCTTGGTGGTCAATTCATTCATGATGAGGACCTTCGGGGCAGAAATGTTTTCGCGGGATCTTTTTTTTCTTTTTTGGTTTTTAGTTTATCGTTGGCGGGAGCGAAATTCTTCTTTTTCTGATTTAGGTGGAAAGGTGTTGCTTGAATAACATCCCGAGGATTTGTGGTGGGTCTTAGACGGTTGCGGTGTTGGTTCTGACTGGTTGCTGTGACGTTTCGAAATGAATTTGTTCTTTGTAAACTCTTTCCCGAGGGCAATTGGGGTCAAACAGGTTCATGGTGGTGTTTGGTTGGAATGGAGACACTCACACGAGGGATTTGTTTGTGTTATCGACTTTCCATGACCACATACAGGTGCTACTAACAGACATAATGGGGTTGTTGATGTGGAAAAACGGGGAGAA
>JADMLL010000202.1:0-10732 GCA_016920875.1 Columbicola columbae
ATATTGCACACTACCAACAACATTTTCCTTGAATCTATGACTCCATTCATTTATTCACAATTTACTTATTTCTCGAATCATAAGAAGACATGTTTCACCATTGTCTCAACATAGTTCCTTATTTAATAATAAAATAATTATCGCTGGAACACATCCCCAATACTTCTCACCCCCAGATTGTGATATACAAAGTGCATACGTCTTTGGTTTGATGTCAATTTCCAGCGATCTACAGGGAAAGCTTTCCACTCACATTCCCAGAAACAAACACAGCAGACGCATCACACACACGTATCATTAGTTTAAGCGATATTAATAAAAAACAGCATTTCCGGTGGATGCAATTGTTGATAAATGTCTCCCGCCACGAAAAAGTTGATAACCGAGAAGGAATCCACGTGACCTTCCAAACGGGAGTATCGAGTGCAATTTCCGGTTTGTTCTGGAGTGCAAATGCTTCAACTTTGGACAGCGTCTCTCTCTCTCTCTCTCGTGAAAGCCCTTCGTTCAATGTTTCCAATTAATCGCCATGTGCACGAATGAAAAGGGATATTCAATTCGCTTATTGATTTTGGATAGATTTTCTCCAGCAGAAGGCTTTTCCCGAGTGGGGAGGTCATTTAGAAAAGTTTGCTCAAAGGGTTTCCGTTTTGTTTTTTAATGTGACATAATCTCCTCCTATTTTTCTCTATTCGGGTGAGGAAAAGGGAAGGCGGTGGTGGAGCCGTTCCACGTGTATCGCTCCATTCCTTCTCCATTATCTCTGACAATTTAATTTATCGCCGTGGATGAGTTTAATGGTGAGGAGCATGCGCTCGACACGGGAGTGAGGGAGGCTGGGAGCGACAGAAGGCTTGAATTTCGTTTGCGATTTTATTTAAACACCCCGCCCCAACCCACCCCCGAAAGCTAAACAAATTTGTGATAGAAATTGTCGGAAATTGATTATTAATGACTGACTGTTCGATTAAAAGTTAAGTTAAAGAGGAGGGCGGAGAGGGGAGGAGGAGGAGGTGAGAGGAAACGAGAGTGGGATTGAAGGATATCCGAGTTGTTTTCTCCTCCGAAGGGAGGATGGGCAAACAAAGAAAAAGGAAAAGCTTTCGAGAAAGTGAAACGACTTTTCCCTTTTGACCGGCCCCGAGGCGAGAATCTAGTTTCCGCGGTCATAAAAAACCGCAGCTTTTCCTGCTGACGTTGTTTGTTGATATTCTTATCTGGTTCGGATGTCAGCTGGTCAGTTTGCACAACATCTCCTCTTCGCTTTTGTTGATTTCCCGACTTTTTGTTGACCGTTGCGTTTCCCAAAAGCTTACTTTTGGATTCCGGGGGGGGGGGATAATGGAAATGGAGAAGAGGAGGAATAAAGAGGCAACACAAATTATGCAAATGTTTCTTTTTCTGTTGGATTGCTTGTCTTTCTCTCCTCCCTTCGCATCGAATATCTTTTCATTGGTTTATTGACTTTTATCGTTTAGGGTCCATAAAAACGTCGAGGAGGAGGATGAATGGCGGGTCCTTGGATGGGTCTGCGTTTCCTTCCGATAACGGGGCGACGATACTCGAGGACCTGTCTCCTCGAACCCATAGGAAACCACTAAAAAGGCTGACCTTATTGCGGCCAGCGGTCATCTGATCGATGGAAGGGATGAAAAGATGTTTAACCGCCGGAGGACGTTCGGGTTCAAGACCCACTTTCAACCCCCATGAATTCCGTAATGACGGCCTTTCGGATTTCATAAATTTTTTTACGCTTCCGTTAAATTATTTCCTTCTTCTTCCGTTTCTCCTCCTCCTCCTCCTCTACCCTCATCCCCTAACCCAGAAAAAATGGAAGCAAGGAACCGTGGAATCGATCACTGATCGTTTTCTGGCTTTCGATTACACTCAGCAGCTAAAAGTTTTCCACCCTCTACCCCCTCCTCAAAAAACAAGATGGCGGATTTGACTCAATCGCTATGATTTGTGGTTTAAATCAGTGAAGACTTATCGATGAACAGACCTCTGCTGCGGGGGGTAGAGAGGAACCGCATTAATAATAAACAAATACACTTTGAGCTAGAAAACCAAATTACAAAGCTACCCTCCCCCCAGTCCCTCTGGGGGTGGTAGAAGCTGATTTAGGGTAGGTGGAGGGAGGGAAGGGGGTAAACATTTTTGAACAGAACTTAATTAAAAACAAAATTCATCAAAACAGGTTATTTGTTGGAAGCGAGTGTCTTTAATCGAACATTGTTCTCTTCATCTGTTCTCACGAAGGAACAAGGGGTTAGGGGGTGCCACGTACCCCCCCCCCGAAAAGTTTTTGTTATCTACCAAAAGCTCAATTTTTCTGGGGCTTACAAAAAGTAGGCAAACCTCGGTGGTAATTTGCTTTGCCAAAGATCTCACAACCGGAAGCTTTCGCCACTTTTTTTTTCATCCTCAGCAACCTGTTGCTGTTGGGTCAGTGGTCAGAGGAGATGGGGGGGAGAGAACAACCCCGAGAGTAATAAATCATAAAAAACATTAAAAAAAATTTTTTTTGTCACACCAAAGCTCACATCTCAAAATTTGAGAATATGAAGAAGGATTGACGATGACCGATTGGTGATGGTATGGCGGTCAATTCGGGAAACGCCCGAAAGGACTTCCGCTGACATTTTATTCGAGACCTTTTCAAGATGAAAATGTCGAGATTTTCGAGTAATGTGGTTCCTGGCGCCACCGAAGGGAAACTTCTTTGTTAGTCTGACCTTTGGAAAGTGATTGACGTATGGGAATCTTCTCCTGTCGTTTCCTCCCCCCCGACATGTTGGGCGAAACCTTTCTTAAAAATTGATAAGAAGATGAGATGGGAGAGACGAAGTCTTGTTTTGTTATAGTTCATGCCCAAGGTCACAATCCCTCTCCCTCTGGTATCTTGGTCTTCTCTTTGAGGGATCCATAATCCGGAGATGGAGTAAAAGCCCACCTTAGAGAGTATTCATCCGCCTCAATCATTCCAAGAGGACTCAATCACTCCGTTTCCCTTCCTTCCTGCCTCCGACCCTAAAGCCCGGAAATCTTTTTTTTGTTCTCTTTCAAAGTTGCTACTCCCTTCCCAGATAAATCCTCCAGCTTCCTCCTCGCATTTGCTTTCCTCTCTCCTTCCGTATGTGGAAAAGTCCAAAAATGCCTCTGATTTCCGGTTTCCCGATATTTTTTTCCTTTATTACGGATGAACGGATGATAAATCGACGTTCGGGAGCCTTTGATCGTTCGACAAACCCTCCTTTTGATCCTTTTGTGAGGCTGATAGACCTCCAAGATATCGTTTATCAAACAGGTTACATCTGCTGCTTGGTTGTCGCTGTTTTAACCTCCTCTGTAGCGCCCCCTCTCAAAAGAGGAAAAACTATTTTGTTGAGCTTTTGATTTAAAAACCTTTTATTTGGGCCTTGTCAAAAGCTTGAATTAAACGAGGAGGTGAGGAGGAGGAGAGGAGGAGGAAGAGAGAAGAGTCAATCTATTTAAAAAAGATAATTAGAAATGTGTGAGCGTGAAGGCTGAACGATTTTAGGCGCGATTGCTTGGGTTAGCTCTGATCGAATCGGCCTCCGTACAAAAATTTTTCCCGGTGTGACATGGATGGATTTGTGCGTGTTGGCACAGGTTTCGAGAAGGCTGTGACATTTTTTTGTTTTTCTTTAATTTAGAAAACGGCTTTAACTTGAGAGATGAGAGTGCTGACGCGGATTTGATTGTTTCCGGAATTGAATTTTGGTTCTGACTTAACGATTTTTAACAAGTTGATACATCCAAATTTCCATTTTTAGCATATTTAAATATTTCAGAAATATTGCACACTTTTACGGTGGATTTGGTTCATAAAATATGCACAAATTCTATAGAGATCTCATTTCATAATTAATGCACATTCGTACACTGAGCTTATTTCAAACGAATGCATTTCAAAGTGAATTTATTTTATAAATGATGCACACTTCTACGCAGATCTCATTTCAAAAATACTGCACACTCTCATGAATGTTTAATTTCAAAAATAATGCACGCTTGTACGGTGAATTTATTTCAAAAATAATGCACACTACACAGTTCTCATTTCAAAAGTAATGCACACTTCTACACAGTTCTCATTTCAAAAGTAATGCACACTCCCACACAGTTCTCATTTCAAAAGTAATGCACACTCCTACACAGTTCTCATTTCAAAAATAATGCACACTCCTACACAGTTCTCATTTCAAAATAATGCACACTCCACACAGATCTCATTTCAAAAATATTGCACACTTTCGTGAAGAATTAATGTGACTGGCCCATTTCATCGAAACAGGGAACCTAAACTAACTCATACTAATCATAGTTAGTGGTGTAACTAATAGTTTTGTATTTAGTTTCATCAGTTAATCTATAGGGATGTTCAATGTTTACAGACCGTTTCAAAAATATTGCACACTTGTAAGGAAGAAAAAAATGGGAGCCAAAAGTCTAACTACAGAGTGAAATTCGCTCTTGTCAGGAATAAGCGTTCACCACCGACAGGGAATCCAAACAGATTGGAAGAGAGAGGAAGAGGAGAAGAGAGAGAGAGAGAGGGAGAGGGAGTGTTAATAAAAAGGAAGAAGAGGCAAAGAATGGAAAAGTCGAACCCACTCGAATCAAGAAGGAGAAAGAAAATTCATTCGAGATTTTAGAGAAAATTGCGTGAAAATGGGTTGAAAATTGCCAAAAAAAAAACTCCTGTGGAAAATCCCCGGGACTCACCTCCCGACTTCCCCTCCACCTTCCCCCTCTCCTTCCTCCCATCCTAGAAAATAACATTAAAAATGATGAGTTTGAAAGTTTTCGGATGGTTTTTAATTAGTGCCGAGATTGGATTTTTAAGTAGTTTTCAAAAGTGGGCGCTTCTCCTTTTTCTACCTCCTCCCGCCACTCCTGGAAAACAAATCAAAATCCTTAAGCAAAACAATTATCCTTCTCCCTTATTTCGGAGAAATCTCGAATTCGGCACTGACACTCATTCCTTCCATCTCCCGGATTTCAACGTTTCCTTCCACGTGTCTCGAATGATGTTTGCTTTTGTATCAGCAACAAAATATTCTTGTTTGTCTTCTGCTTTATTAGGAGAGATTCGTCTTTTGTTGTTGCTGTTGTTCTGCTTTGTCAAGTTGTTCTTTCGCATTGTGTGAAAGTGGTGAAGGTGTGGGCGGGGGAGGAGGAGGAGGAAGGAACTTCGAGAAAGAGGTGATGTTTGGGGTCACGGTAAACAATAAAATTGCTGAAGGAGGTGGTTGAGATTGTCTTACGACAACAATTTTCCGTCTTTTCTTCCTCTCCCAGATGTTTGCTTACTTCTTTCCTTTTTGAAAAACCAGAAAAAGAATTTTTCATTGACACCCAAAGGAGTCGCTGACATGCAATATACACTACAGAGAGAGAGGGAGCGATTACAAAAATGTGCAGTACTTTTGAAACGACTACATCAAAAATAAGTTTACAAAACAAAACCTTTCCAAAGATGACCGTTGTTTTCGGAATGAATTTTTCATTTCAGTGTGCATTATTTATGAAATGAAACCCGTTGTCAAACTGTAGTTCATTAATGAAATGAGAACGTCGCCAAAGTGTGCAATATTTATGGAACAAGAACAAGTTTGATCACGTCCGTCTCATCTCTTACAAACTCGCATAGCTCTAAAGCACCTTCATAGAGAGAAGGAGAAATTACAAAAAAAGTGTGCAATACTTTTGAAACGAAGTCTTACCAAATGCCTCTACCAAATGAAACCTTTCAAAAATGGATCGTAGTTTTTGAGAAATGAATTTTCATTCCAGTGTGCATTATTTATGAAATGAAACCCGTTGTCAGTCCATCAGGAGCTTCCTCAAAGTGTGCAATACTTATGAAATCAGCACGAATTCCTTTCAACACGCTTTCAAACAATTTTTTGTAAACGTCTAAGTTACCAAGTCTATCTTAACTCTTACCGATTCGCATAACTCTAAAACACCCCCTGGGTTTTCCCCCATAACTTTAAAACTCGAATTTGGCCATCATAGTGTGCAATACTTTTGAAACAAACTCTTCACAACTGCCTTTACCAAATGAAACCTTTCTAAAATGGATCGTTGTTTTGAGATGAATTTTCATTCAGTGTGCATTATTTATGAAATGAAACCGTTGTCAGTCCATCAGGAGAGCTTCCTCAAAGTGTGCAATACTTTTGAAATCAGCACGAATCCCTTTCAACACGCTTTCAAAAATTTTTGTAAACATCCAAGTTACCATCAAGTTAACTCTTACCTATTCATAACTCTAAAACCTGGTTTCCCTACGTAACTTTAAAACTCGAATTCAGTCATTATAGTGTGCAATACTTTTGAAACGAAGTCTTTACCAATACCTTTACCAAATGAAACCTTTCTAAAATGGATCGTAGTTTTTGAGAGATGAATTCCTCATTCCAGTGTGCATTATTTATGAAATGAAACCCGTTGTCAGTCCATTAAGAGATTTCCTCAAAGTGTGCAATACTTATGAAATCAGCACGAATCCCTTTCAACACGCTTTCAAAAATTTTTGTAAACGCCCAGAAAATAACATCTCTACTTAACTCTTACCGATTCGCATAACTCTAAAACACCCCTGGGTTTCCCCATAACTTTAAAACTCGAATTCAGTTATAGTGTGCAATACTTTTGAAACAAACTCTTCACCAATACCTTTACCAAATGAAACCTTTCAAAAATGGATCGTAGTTTTTGAGAGATGAATTTTCATTCCAGTGTGCATTATTTATGAAATGAAACCCGTTGTCAGTCCATTAAGAGAATTTCCTCAAAGTGTGCAATATTTATGAAATCAGCACGAATCCTTTCAACACGCTTTCAAAAAAATTTTTTGTGCCACGCCCAGAAAATAACATCCAAGTTACCACTCTACCTATTCGCATAACTCTAAAACACCCCCTTGGGTTTCTCCACGTAACTTTAAAACTCGAATCCAGCCTCTCCCAATGTCCTAAAGAAAAAAAGAAGAAAATTCCCGACAGCTAGAATTTTCCAGAAGAAAATCCCCCGAAGAAAACAGACCGGAAAATTATGGGAGAGGGGGGTAGGGAATTCAAAGCCAGGTGACAAATCAGAGACCTCGTATCGCGGACATTAAAACCGGAAATGGAAATATTACGAAAACCGGAAAAGAAATTGTTTTGACGATTTTTCTTTCTCCAGCTATTATTAAATTTAATTCCGACGGTTTTCGTGTCCCCGCTCTCCCCTCCGTCTCCGCTTCCCTCTCCTCACGTCTTAAGAGGTCTTTATGTAAATCTGTCTTTGCTTTTCCATTTCTTTTTATGTTTTTCTTTTCTTTCTTTTTCCCTGGGAGGGTGGGATGGCTGGGGTGGTGGTGGTGCATTGTTATAATGATTCATAAATAGAAATGAGATTTTGCCTTTCTGGGAAGAAAAATATTATTCAGAATTCTTTATTGGCCTCGACCGCGTTTATCGTTCCCATTAAACGGTGTAATTCTCTCTCGGAACCATTTCCCTCAAATTGATTAGGAAAACCGGGTTTCCTCATCCACCCCCGCCCCCGCCCGTCATCCTCCCGAGCTTTTCTTCCTTTGTTTCTTTTCTTTTCAATTTTCTGTTGGTTCTTGTAAATGTTCGTATGGAAGTTGCTGCCACCCTCGCCCGGCCTCTCTTACCCTCGCCATTTTTGCTTTTTCATCTTTCTCTGATTATGGATTCATTTATCTCTTTTACCTCGTTCTGCTCTCTGGGTGACATTTTGTAAAAATTACATTCCCCCTGGAATCAAGAAGATGGCGTGCAATATTTTGCAAAATGAATCCTTCATACGAGTGTGCAATATTTTTGAAATGAATAATGGAAGGAGTGTGCAGTATTTTTGAAATGAGTATAAATGAAATGCAGTATTTTGAAATAATTACTGAAGAGTGCAGTACAATTTTGAAATGAGAACTGGAAGAGAGTGTGCAATACTTTTGAAATGAATAATGGAAGGGAGTGTGCAGTATTTTTGAAATAAATTTTACCGAAGAGTGTGCAGTATTTTTGAAATGAGTACTGGAAGAGAGTGTGCAGCACTTTTGAAATGAATACTGGAAGGGAGTGTGCAATACTTTTGAAATGAATAAAGAGTGGCAAGAGAGTGTGCAAGAATTGAAATGAATAATGGAAGGAGTGTGCAGTATTTTGAAATAAAATAAGAAAGAGTGAAGAACTTTTGAAATGAATACTGAAAGGGAGTGTGCAGTATTTTTGAAATGAATAATGGAAGGGAGTGTGCAGTAGAACAGGAGCCCAGTAGAACAGGACACAATTTTTAATGTTAGAGTAGTGACCTGTGTCTCACGGGTGTTACCCATACAGAAATAATTTAAAAAGTCCAAATCGATTCAACTTTGTATAAACCTGTAAATAAAAATCGGACACGTGACCGACAGCAGACACCGAAACTGTTTCGTTCGTCGGAGATAATGGCGGCGGCGGCGGGGGGAGACGTTCATATCTGACATTTACAGGGAATATTTGTCTAGTGAACCAGTTGCATTTAATACCTTTGGATTCTTCATCCCCTCTCGTCCTCCTTCATCCCCCTGTCTCCCGAACTAATTCCTGGCTTTCCCGGATTTGTGTTAAATTAACCGACTGCTGAAATTTTAAGCCGAATGGGAGTATAAAAACTTTTTCGTTGTTTCGGTTTTTCATTTTTCCAGCCCCTCAACCGAATTTCGGTTTGTCTGTTTACCATATGAGTGACAGAGAGGATGAGGGATGATGGGGTGGGGGTTGAAAAGTTTCAAAAAACTAATTAAAGGGAAACAGTATAAAAGTACAAGCAATTAATTTAATTATCTTTGCAGAGTGATTTAAGAATCCGAAAATGTCCAGGATTAAGTTCGTTAATGCTGTAGTCGGGATGTTGGAGAACCTGCGACGCCATTTTCCGTACAAGTTTGTAGTCGGTAAGGGTGTGAGAGGATTTTGGAGGCTTGGGCGGAGGGATGAAGAAAAGTAAGAAGGAAGTTGGAAAGAAAGGTAAATTAGAAGGAAAGAAGTTCGCGGGAGGTAGGGAGGGCGCTGTATAAATATTTTGAACCATAGTGAACCGTGTTTCCGTTTTCTTAATGTCTTAACTTCCTCCAAACTCTTTCGCAGGAAACAGAAAATTATTTCTTACTACGAACTTAATGTCATCCCGTAATCATTTCACTACTCAGGGAGGGATTAAGGAACTTGGGTTTTTCATCTCTTCTACTAGATTCACGGTGTCTCAAATCCGTTGGAAGATTCGTGCTTGTAGGAAGTTGGCTCTATAAAGTTTAGTTTGGCTGTGACACTTCCCTCGGAAGTTCGAATTTTGATCTTCATAGTCTTTGACCTGAGACGTATTTAAAGCCCATAATAAGGGTGTTTCATAAGTAATGCACACAATTTTAATGATTCCATTTGATAAGTTTGGACTATTTCGTGAAGATATAATTCTATTACACACTCAAACCTGTTTTCCTGAGGTGGATAGGGACCGCATAAAAGAAACGCATAAAAAAAATCTCACAAAGAGCTTTAAGATATCGTTTCCGGAACACAATAAGCGCACAAAAAAGAGACCGCACGAAAACAGGTTTGAGTGTAATAATATTGCAATTTTCCGGGAATTTAGTTCTCATTTGTATTGGTTCTTGTTTCAAAAGTATTGCACACTTTTATAATCTCTATCTCGATGGTGTTTTAGAGTTATGCGATTGGGTAAGAGTGGTAACTTAGACGTCTCGTATATATCGCTTAATTCTTTTTAGCTTATGTCTTTGTTATCTTTTCCTCCCTTTTAAAGACCTCCTGCTAAGGGTAGTTAATTAATTTAAATACCCCTAGCAGAAAACATAAGCAAAGGCACCCAACACAAAAATTCAAAAAAAAGGAAAAGCGGGGAATAAAAAAACTCCGGAAACTGACTCAAATGCATTAAATCAAAATCAAAAATTTTGGGGGGAGAGAAAGCAAAAGAGATTGGCGGTTGTCGACTTCCGCCTTTTTAAAATCGAGGAAATTGAATTTCCGTTTTAAAAGAAATTTTAAATTTGTTTTTGATATTGAGTTCCAAAATAAAAACGCGGGCGCGCGAAAAAAAAATTATAACAAAAAAAATAGTTTTTCACGTTTTATTGAAATTGTCAACAACAGAGAAAAGGGCTTCTTCACCCCCCCATCCCCATCATCCCACCCGATTGCCCCACTCCTCCTTATACATACACGCAAATATTTTACTATTCTGTGTGTGACAATGTAACCGAAATCCATTTTTCTCTTCTCTTCAGTCTCAAGTGTTATCGACATTTTCAAATCAAAATTTAAAATTCGAAAATTGAGAAGTCTTGAGATTCATCCCCCCCAAGAAAATTTTTTTCTGTTTATTGTAAGATGAAGCTTTGGAGATTTGGGACCATTTTTGATACCCCAGTTTTTGGATTCATCGACTTACAGGTCAATCAGACAGTATGTCTAAAGTAAAACTATCGTTCAATCTAGATTCCCCCCTAAGGTGTGCAATATTTATGAAATTAGACCTTTATGGGACTTAGAAACATTTTTGAAACACGGTGTTGTCGTGAGTGTGCAGTATTTTGAAATGAGGTCTTCATACGAGTGTGCAATATTTTTAAATCGAATATTCATATCAGTGTGCAGTATTTATGAAATAATATGTTCATGAATTT
>JADMLL010000203.1:0-12755 GCA_016920875.1 Columbicola columbae
TTTCAAAGTAGTGCACAATCATACGAAAGCTCCATTTCACCACAACCGCTAATAAACTCTTTCCACCGAGTTTGATGTTCTGTATGAAAGCTTCGAGCTTAAACCGATAACGATTGTCTCCTCCGACTCAGAATTGACTGACTGATTCCATGACAAAAAAGGTTTATTGCCTCTTCAAGTATCTCGAATATTTCTTTCCTAAGCTTTCAGAGAAGCTTTCGAGCTTTTTTTGTTTCCCGTATTGGAAAAAATGCGAAACGTACTTTTAGAAAAAGAATTTTTTCAATTACATTTTGTCCTTTGAATTTTGTTTTTTGTTTTTGTTTGTTTCGCTGTAAACTTTCTCGTAACAAAGGCGGCAAACAATGAACAGGCGCTTAGCAACAGCAATAACAGCAGCGGCGAGAAGGGAGGTGAATTGCAGGGTAAAAAAGCTCTTAAAATTTAAACAAAAGAAAACTTTTTAAATAGTTGAAATGAAGACAGATCGACTCGAATTCTTTCTCTCCGGAAAATTTTTTTATTTTTATTAAGCGAAACGGAAAACTGTTTTCCTCGGGAATTTTCCCTTCAAGCGACCCGGCTAAAGCACTGTCGTAGTTTGATATCTAGCAGAAGATGGAGAGATTGAGCATCCAGAGGGCAGATTAGAAGTTACGCGATTACAGTATTTTTCTGTTGGAAATTTTCAAAGCTGACTTGCTGTCGGCTCTATCTGGATCAGGTTTTTGAACGTTCTGCTTACTTTCACTGTTGCTGTCGTAGAAACTGCCTTTGGTAACTCCTCGTGTTAACATCAACGTCAAATTCAGTTCCATCAAGTGTGGAGTCAAATTCAAACCCATCCATCAGTAGAAATTTCTCAAAAACTTGTTTTATGCGGTTTTACGTCCAGTTTGCGCTACACCGTGTTTCAAGTTACGCGAATTTAATAATACTACAGAACGTGCCTCTCTATCCATTTATTATCTGAACCGGAAAAGGATATCGTATTGATAAATCGGACGAGTATATATAATTTCCGGCGATTATTCATAATCACCGACTAATCCTAGTTCGTGTGATAGATCACTGAGCATTTATCACATTCACCGGACAATTTATAAAATACCCAACGCATAATTGAGTATTTAATAAAGGTCTACTCAGACTACAGTCTGGATATTTTACAAATCAACCGGTAAATGTGATAAATACCCAGTAATTTCTCACTTTTACCAGGATTAGTTGGTGATTATGAATAATCGCCAGAAGTTATGAAATATTTGTCCGATTTATCACTTTTATCGTAACGTATAACAGATGTAACACACAGAACCAAAATTATTTTCCGGTTCACCTATAATTTAGTCAAAGGACTCCTTTCATAAATAATGCACACCTTTTTGAAGATTTTGTTCTGTTCATATCAACTTCAATTACTTAATAACTTAAGTCATCAAGTACGTCAGTCAAGTTCTGATGTAAACCCATACTGACAGACCCAGTAGAAATTTCTCAAAAACTTGATTTATGCGGTGCTATCATTATAAGCACGCGTTCTATGTATTTTAAGTTACGCGAATCAAATGAAACTACAGAACGTGTCTTCCTTCTTTCTCTTTTGATATGTAATTGTTACGGTAAAAGTGATAAAAGGGGCGAATATATACACCTAAAATTTAATCAAAGGATTCGTTTCATAAATATTGCACACTTTTTGAAGATTTTATTTTGTTCGCATCAACTCCAATTATTCAACAACTTAACCCATCAAGGGCGTCAGTCAAATTCTAAACCCATTCTAAACCAACCCTGAGCGTGTTGCCTTGGTCGTTACTGATTCCATGTCAAAAGTAGTGCACACTGAGGAAGAAATACTTTCAAAAGTAATGCACACTCAAGGAGGACCTTCTTTCAAAAATATTGCACACCCAGAAGAATTTCTTTTAAAAGCAATAGCTATAGTCAAATGGCTATAGAGCCAGTAGACATTTCTCAAGAACTTGTTTTATGCGGTTGTATGTTTATTTTGCGCTCCAATGTGTTTGAAGTTACGCGAATACTACAGAACGTGCCCCTATCTCTCTCTCTCTCTCTTTTGTATGTATATGTTACGGTAAAAGTGATAAATGGGGCGAACATATACATCTAAAATTTAATCAAAGGATTTCTTTCATAAATATTGCACACCTTTTTGAAGATTTTTGAACTCACTAAGTGCTTCAGTCAAATTCTGATGTAAACCCATCTTAACGGTCAGTAGAAATTTTTTTTTTTCGAAAACTTGTTTTATGCGGTTTTATGTTTATTTTGCACTCCATTGGGTTTTAAGTTACGCGAATAAAATAACACCACAGAACGTGCCCCTCTCTCTCTCTTTTGAATGTAAACGCTACGGTAAAAGTGATAAATAAGACGGATATACACACCTAAAATTCAATCAAAGGACTCGTTTCATAAATAATGCACACCTTTTTGAAGATTCTGCTTTGTTTATATCATCTACAATCGTTTTATAACTTTGCGTGGAATACTTATTTGATGTCCGTTATTTTCGAAACAGAGTCTTCAGCACAGTGTGCAGTATTTATGAAAATTCCCCTCAAAGTGTTTTAATAAATGTTTAGTACATGGAAGTGTTCATTACTTATGAAACGAAAGTCTCCCAAACTGTTATAACGTTCATTAAATATTGTGATTTCCGGTTCACGTACAAGCTTTCCTCAACAGAGATCTCACTCGCGTATACCAACAGCGCTTGAAAGTGTGATCCAAAACTGCGATCAAAGAACGAAAGATAGAAAGAAAGGAGACAAGTATAATAAAGGATATAAACTTTCAAAGTAGCAGCAGACACCTCATCAATCATCCACTAAATAAAATAATTTTTCTTTAACAAAATGCTTGTTCGGGATAGTTTCCCCGCTCCGCCCCTGTTTCCACCATCCGCCCACCTCATCTCCCGAAATTCCTCACACAAAAAAAAGAATTTCTCATATATCAAAGACTCGTAATTCAAGTTTTATGTGTGACGTTAACAGAAGACAGGAAATAAAGAGAAAGAAAGGAGCAGCAGCAGCAGGAGGAGGAACAGCAGCGTTTCGAAGTCACACCCCCTCAGGGAATCTCGACTGATCCGAGAGATTCGACTGTAAATAAAGAGAAAGGAAATAATCATTTCTGACATTTTCATGTCGGGTTTCCAATTTCCATTTCCCTCACTCCATAACTAATCCAGCAGTCTGGAAACGTCAATGAAATCTGGTTTCCGCTTTTTAATAACTAATTCGACCCCCAAAATCACCACCACCACCCCCAGCCCAAAATCGGGCACACAAACCAGTTTCATTTCAGTTTTTTTGATTCTCCTTCCATCACAACCCCCAGTCATCTCATTTTCAGTTTTTGCTTAAGATCGGCGAAAGGAAAACTCATTATATTTATATTAATATATAGTATACACCTAAAACATTTATATAATGTAAAAATGAATGGGATTATTAATCCTTATAAGCTGAGGAAATCCCAGAAGGCTAATTGACTGAAAGGGAAATTCCAAGGTGGAAACTCATAATTAAATCCTATTCCTAACATTCCACTCGTCATTATATAAATAGGATTTATCTTTGCCTCTTTCCGTGTGCTCATCTCTACGGAGTAAATAATAATTATCATTCGAGTTTCCTGTGAGTCCTCCGAGTTGTTTTACGTCAACACCCAAAACCGTATCAAGGATGATGGTGAGTCCCGGCTGTAAATCTTGACTGAAAACGATAGATTTATGGCTCCCGGAGCGAACCACCGCCAAGGAAGCTAGAAACGTTATTAATCGGAGACTAAATGACCTGCCGACCGGGATTTATGCGAACTCCCGAATGAGGGATGCGAGATTCTGGAAGGATAAAAGATAGAGAGTAAGACAATCTCCGGAAAAGTGTGCATTATTTATGAAATGAATTATAAAAAAGGAAAGTCAACTCTAAAGGTGTCCAATATCCTAAATCAGTCCTCCCTGATCAGTCGAATCCTCCCTAAAATGCGAGTTGATTATGAAACGGATCTTTGGTGTGCAATATTTTTGAAATGAGTTCATCATCAAACTGTGCAATATTTATGAAATTCATCATCAAACTGTGCAATATTTATGAAAAACGGTCCTCTATAAATAGCATGAATCTTTTGTCACAATCCGCAAAAACAGAATCGAACCGGTTCTAAAGAATACCAAGTCTTTAACGAGTGTGCAGTATTTTTGAAATTAGTATAAAGATATAATATAACGAAATCAGACGTGAATAAATGTACAATCATGAAATGAGGCCCATATAAAAGTTTGCGTATAAATTTTATAACTCATAATGGAAAAATTATTTCATCACTAAACTGTGCAATATTTTTGAAATGACAACAATTTGAATTTGAGTATATACTAAATTTTATAAAAATATATATCGACTTTTAATATGACTCGCGTAAATTAAGATCTGACTACAGTATCGATATCGCGTCTGAAGTTAAGAGACAAAGACAAAGAAGCGAAAGACGAAACCAAAACAGAGGCGGGTTGATGGGAGGAGGTGTGGAAGCGGAGATAAATTTCGACAAAGGTTTACACAGAGAATCAAGGACGAGCTCGGAAGACAATTAAAAATGAAAGAAAAAGGATGAAAGAGGAGAACAGAAGGACAGAGAGAGAGAGAGGGTGGGTGGGAAGCTGGATTTGCCTTGTCGTGAGATGATGGAGATGCGGAATCAATTACAGCCTTTACTCCTCCGAGAAGGAAGGAGGGAGGGGAGGGGAGGTGGGGGTGAAAAAAGGCTCGGAAAGGTTACACCGAAAAATTTAAAATTCATATTTTGAGGTAATTATTTTAGCTTTGAACGGCTTTTTGATGTTTTTCAGGAGTTAGTCTGGCTGTTGGGAGGATGGGGAGGTAGAAACTGTTCTTGTCGAAAACACTTCGCTTCGGATTTTCGAGGTTTTTTGTTTTGGAAAATCAATCGCGTATTTCCGGTGACGTTATAGAGCTTTCGCTCATTTTTTGAGAGCTTTTCTGTGTCACTTTGAGGCAGGAGAGAGAGGCAGAGAGGGATTTGACTCCTTCCTCCGGTTCTTTGTCTCCTTTTAATTTCATTTTCAAAAAATTTCTTTGAACACTACTCGAGTGTGCATTATTTATGAAAGAACTAACTGTCCAACTTGTGGTAAGGTTCTTCATATCTTCTAACACAGGATTTATAAAATGGTGGTGGTCGTTTCAATCCCCTTTTTTCCCAATTTTTTGGGGGTACAACAGGATGCGGGAGGAGGATTCGAACTCACGACCATTTGCGTCCAAGTCAGGAACTTAACCACTACACCACTCCTCCGACATATGATTTGTAAAACTATCAATTCCTTCAAGTGTGTGCATTATTTATGAAATGAATCATTTGTTACAAGCTTATGAACGGTGCTGTCGGAGTTAGGTTTTACGAGAGGCGATAGAAAACCGTGCTGTAGGGGCTTAATCCCAAGTCTAAATGATTCTTGGACGAGGTATGTTTACGCTTCCTCCAAATTTGAACTGGTCTTCATTGCATGCGGATAGAAAACAAAGAGAAAATAGAAACAAAGAGAAAAATAAATAAATCAATAAATAATTAAATAAATAACAAGAGGAAGACTAATAGATTTTCATTTCCAACGTTTTTCCCCGAGTTTTCACGAGAGCAGTCGTAAATTTAATTTCGGTTCTCGTGAGCTAATCATGTAGACTTGAGATGAGCCTCGAGGAAGAAAACTATTTTCTCTAGACTAGATAAACAACAACAGCAACAGAAATTTCTTTCATTCCTTCTCAATCCTCCCGCTAGACTTGTTACAAAATTATCCAGACAAAGTGACAGAACCTCGAAGCAACATTTGACACAAAAGTCCTAACAGATAATTTGACTCAGTGAAAAATTTTATTTCCGGACTCACATCAGGGCCTCCAATTTAAATCAAATCGCGCCTAAGCAAACAACAGCATCTCAGATACACTCAGATGGAGTTTATCTAGTTTCTTTCTCTCATTCCCGAGATCATATTTTTATTCAACAATTTAAATCCATTATTATCTAGTTAAAAGCTCAAAGGGAGTGAAGAGAAAGGTAGAGAGGAGAGAGAGGAGGAAGAGGAGGAGGGAAAAAAAAGGAGAAAGTGGAGGAAGAGGAGGGAAAAAAATTCTCTAATATCTGCATTTTATAGCTTTTTCATTGTTTTCCTTTGAAATTAGGAACGTTTTCTTTTACCCCCTCCTCCCTCCCTCTCTTCTCTTTCACTCTTTACCAAATCCTCCTTCTTTTGTTCCTCCTCCTCCTCTTCCTCTTTTTTTTATTTATTTTATTCAAAACCCTCTTCCATTATGGTTGAAAGGAGTTGAGAGAGAAGAACCAAAACCTCGGACTTTACATCTTGTTTTAAAAATGTTTTCACAGGAGTGTGCAGTATTTATGGAACGACTTCACTATGATAGTGTTTTACTTATACGGTAGATTGTTTATGATTTTCTAGACCAATCACAGGCCAGGATTTCATTTCGTATATAATGCACGTTCTCAGAGAGAGACACACAGAAATTTTCTGTTACAATACGACTTTCATTTCAAAAATAATGCACACTTTTTTTATATAAAAGGAAAAGGAGGGAGGGTGGACATCAAATATCATAATAATGTGCATTATTTATGAAAATACAATAACTTCTCACCCAGATCCAACGAGAACACCAACAAGACTGTGCAATATTTATGAGATAACACCTCGATAAGAGGAGAAGAAAGGTTAAGATACGATTTTCATTTCAAAAATAATGCACACTTTTTAAAGTAAAAGGAAAAGAAGGGAGGAATGAACACAAAAACAACTTACAAATGTGCAATATTTATGAAATAAGGCTCCTCACAGAAATCCTGTATTAACAAGAAGACCAACAAGACTGTGCAATATTTATGAAATAATACCTTGAAAAGGTGAGAAGGAAGGTTAAAATACATTTTCATTTCAAAAGTAATGCACACTTTTTATATAAAAGGAAAAGGAGGAGGGTGGACATCAAACATCTTAAGACCTCACACAGATCCAACGAGAATACCAGCAAGACTGTGCAATATTTATGAAATAATAAATACCTCGATAAGAAGAGAAGGAAGGTTAAGATACAATTTTCATTTCAAAAATAATGCACACTTATTTAAATAAAAGGAAAAAGAGGGATGAACACAAAAACAACTTACAAATGTGCAATATTTATGAAATAAGGCTCCTCACGCAAATCCTGCATTACCAAGGAGAACACTAACAACTGCGCTAAGCCCTGCTAAGCTTTGCAACTGCACACTAAGACTGTGCAATATTTATGAAATGATAAGGGGAGTAGGAGAAAGGAAAGAAGAGAGAGAAGGGATGAAGACACAAACAACTTACAAGTGTGCAATATTTATGAAATAAGACTCCTCACAGAAATCCTGTATTAACAAGGAGAAGACCAACAAGACTGTGCAATATTTATGAAATAATATCTCAACAAGCTGCAACCTAAATTCTTCACAAACTTTTATAACTCGTGCACACATTTCCAACCTCAGTTTCATAAATAATGCACACAGTTCGCATTCCTTTTTTGGGGGGGTTGGTTCCTGAGCTTTCAAATTTAGACTCTCAAGTATATATAAAGTTATACATACTTAGTCTATTGATTATTATATATATAACTGGTGTAAAGGGGTGGTAGTCGGAAAATAATTGAGTCAAGGGGTTGAAGGGGGGATGAAAAAATTATTCTGAGGAACATGAGAAGTGTTTGTGATTGGGTCCGCCATTGTTGTTGTCTCATTACTCAAATTATAGTCTTTGGATAACCGTCGCGGCCGTCATGTTGTTACGATGGGAGCTTCTGATAATAAAAATGTCACTGTATTAAAATAATGATAAAAAAAGGGCTCGAAAAGGGGCCATAAGTTCTTGTCCCCACCCCACCCCACCGCCGCCAAAAGGGCCCAGGATAAATGGAGTGTGAACAATCAGTCGAACGACTTCAAAAATTTTTCAAAATTAAAACTAACGAAAAGAACAAACGAAACGAGAGAGACAGGAAAAAAAAGTTTGACGAGGCGGAAAAAAACGATGAGGAGGAGGAAGAAAAAGGGCAAGCTCATCAGGAAACAAATCCCCGGAAAATTCCAGCAGACGACAGAATTCGGGTGCATCGCAACGGCATCCCAAAAAATCCTTTAATCCGGTGGAAAAGCCGCAAAGCAAATTTCCACCGCTTATTATCAGTTACGTGTAAACGCGATTTTCCCATCCACGTTCAAGGTTTAATAAAACGGTTACAAACACCGAAGGAAGCTGTTTTGCACGAGAGAGAGAGAGAGGAGGGTGGGTGGAAGCTGCAGGAGGAGCGGGACGTAGGGGCTCCGGGTGGGAGGGGGTAGAAGGTGGAGCACTCAGCTAAAATCAATAACTGCAAAACCGTGAAAATCATTTCTTTGGCACCCGACGAAAAAACCCTTTTTCCCTTTCATTTTTCTCTCTTCTTCGATTGGATCGAAAGGAAAAGGACCAAACAGGACGGAAAGCTTGTCTCTCGAGCTTTTCATCCCCCCCCTCCTCCTCCCCGCCATTCCTCCGTTCGAAACGTCCAGAAATCCTTGGAGAAGCGAACGGGAAAAATATGAGGAAAGAAACGTGGGTGCTTCTCGCATTTTTGAAACACCTTTACTCATTCGTTTCTCCGGGAAGGTGTGCAATACTTTTGAAACGACTACCTCTTACGGATGTTTTTATGCGTCAAACGAACTCCTCAAAAACTGCGTGCATTATTTATGAAATAAAATCCTCTGTCGTACCTGTTCAATCTTTCCTGAAGTGTGTTGGGTGAAATCCTTCGCTTCGAAGTCTTTTGTTAAGTGTGCATTACTTTTGAAACAAGCACTCCATGAAACCATAAACATAATTAATTAAGAGAGTAATACCTATCAAATGGCACGAGTGCTTATAAAATGCGATCTTAACAAAGGTGTGCATTACTTTTGAAATTTCTACACAACCGTTGTTAACCTTATCAGTGTGCATTACTTTTGAAACGAAATCCCTCTTCCACTGTACCAGTAATTAAAAGTCCCTTCGACAAAGACTCCAATTCCAAAGAGGAGGTGACACACCATCGAAGAAAAAGCCCAGAAATCACCAATCCCGCAACAGCACCGAAATCACGTGACCTACAAACAGCCCAAAAGGAAAACAAAAAGATGGGAATCGCGAAATCGGAAGGATAAATTAATTATCTATTCCATTATCTATCTATTTCATCTATTTATTCAAACCCTGTTTCACGAGATCCCTTTTTATACGATTCGTGTTTTATTCTGCATTTAATTTAAAATTTTCACGACAGCAATTCAATAATAATAATGATAACGAAGGCGTAGTCTTGTTACTTTCGACTCAATGGCTGCCAACAAAACAAAACGAAACAATTTCATGCAAATCAATTCCATTCAGTGAGTTTCAGTTTTAATCTCAAACATATCGAAATTATTAGAGACAATATAAATGAATTACATCAGCCGCCATTTTGTTTTTTTGTGCTGTTGTCTTAAAGGGAATAGATAGAAGATTCGAGTTTGTAAATATTGGTCAGCAGGATGTTTATTTCATAAATAATGCACACTTGTATGTTTTGTTTGTTCTGATCACTGAAACAAGAACTTGTCGTTTCAAAAGTAATGCACAATAGGTTGTTTGAGAAGTAATGGACGTCCTTTTTGAGGATTTGGTTTCATAAATAATGCACATTTTGGTATAAAGAGTTCAAATCAATCCCTCCACGTCATTATCACAGATAATTCCACGCTTGCCAAACTGTATAAAGAGAAAAACCGCGAAAACAAATCCGACTAAAGCTGGCATGACGTTGGCAAGAACACGTGTTGAATGCGCACGTGCACCATTCTACCACACAAGCAGTGACAGGTTACATTTTAGGATGATCGTACCAACTTCGATTAGGAGCTTATCTCAAAAGTAATGAAGTGTGCAACATTTATGGAATAAAATCTTCGCACAAATGTGGCTTTAATACTTCACTGGATTGTGCATTACTTTTGAAATGAAGTCATCACAACAGTGTGCATTATTTATGAAATGAAATTCATCTAGTGTTCTGCTATATCTTTATGAAATGAAGCATGTCTGTAGTGTGATTACCTTTAAAACTCCTTATTCGTAAAAACAGATAATTATCTATGAAGATAAAACATTTCTTCAAGGTGCTACTTGTGAAGTGGATTCTTTATAAAAGTGTGCAGTATTTATGGAATGAAACATTGATTCTCGTGTGCGTAATTTTTGGAAATAAATCATCTGAGAAAGTGTGCAAGATTTATGGGATAAAATCTTCGTAAAAGTGTAGGTTTAATACTTCATTGGATTGTGCATTACTTTTGAAATGGAGTCATCTAAACAGTGTGCATTATTTATGAAATAAAATTCATCTAGTGTTCTGCTTTATCTTCAAAACTCCTTACTCGTCAGTGTAGATGATTATCTACGAAGGCAAAACGAATCTTCTGAGGTGTTACTTATAATGTAAGATTAAGGGATCTACTTTATGGAAGTGTGCAGTATTTATGACATGAAATATTCATTCGTGTGAGCGTAATTTTGGGTAATAAATTCCGTAGGAAAGTGTGCAAGATTTGTGAAAGATGGCCTTTGTGAATGGGTGGCTTAATACTTCATTGTATTGTGCATTATTTATGAAATAAAGTATGCTTGTAGTCTGATTACCTTTAAAACTCCTTATTCGTAAAAACAGATAATTATCTATGAAGATAAAACATTTCTTCTAAGGTGCTACTTGTGAAGTGGTTTCTTTATAAAAGTGTGCAAGATTTGTGGAATAAAACCTTCGTTACAATATGCGTTTAATAATTCACTGGATTGTGCATTACTTTTGAAATGAAGTCATCAAAACAGTGTGCATTATTTATGAAATAAAGTATTTCTAGTAGTCTGCTTTATCTTCAAAACTCCTTATTCGTCCAAGTAGATGATTATCTACGAAGGCAAAATAGTTCATCTGAGGCGTTGCTTATGAAGTAGAACACAGGATCCGCATTTAAAAGTGTGCAGTATTTATGAAATGAAACATTCATTGGCGTGAACGTAATTTTGGGGAATAAATTCTTTAGGAAAGTGTGCAAGATTTGTGGAATAAAACCTTCGTTAAAATATGCGTTTAATAATTCACTGGATTGTGCATTACTTTTGAAATGAAGTCGTCAAAACAGTGTGCATTATTTATGAAATCATGTTGCACTGAATGCGTGAATAATTTTTGAGAGAAATTCTTTATGAAATACGATGAGCATAGACACAAGTTCATTTAGATAAACAAGACAGTTCTTAACATGGGTTAAAGTGTGCATTATTTATGAAATGAAATTCGTCTAGTAGTCCGGTTTATGTACGTTCTTAGTAGAAGTGTAAAACATGCACCTGTCGTGGAAACTGGGGCATCAACAAATGCCGACCAACAAGAAGAATAAGAAGAAGATAACGGAGTTGGTATAAAAACTTTCCAACAGTCAGTGACAAAGACAAAGGACAAGGAGGAGGAGGTGGTGGTAGGGGGAGGAAGTGGTTCCACACAAAATTTCGGTTCGTGATATATAGAAACCGGGATGTTGGCTGTCACTTAAACAAACAAAATTTATTTGAAAAGTTTTATTTAAAAATAATCTCTTGCGAGTCGGAAACCATTTCCGGTGAATTGACCATCTTCCAAGTTATTCCCATCTATTTCCTTTTCTTTCATTCCGCCAACCTCCTCCTTCCGTTTTCCGACAACAGCAAACTGAAGTCTTATTTTCCGCGAAAACTTATTCACGTTCTCGATTTCCAAAAGCAAAGAACAAACAGCAGTGATGAAGAAGAAGAAGAAGAAGGAAGATGAAGGACGTCAAACGATTTCAATTTGAATCGGAGATAGACAGAGACACGACTCATTTATCGAAATTTAAATTCAAACATGAAGCACCATCATCGTCTTCTTCGTCGTCGCGTCTTCTTCTTCCCCGAGGAGACTTTCGACACGTCATTAAAATAATTATCGAATCGAATTAATTGTTAAATAACTTTCAAAATTTCATTTGACGTCACCAGAGATAACAAAAAATAGTTTCGTTCTATTAATTAATAAATAAATAACAAGAAGAAGAGGAGGAAGACCTAAGAATGGTGCACAGAAATGAACTAACAGAAGACAGAAGTTGGGGAAAGAAGCTAAGACCTGTCTTGCTTCTGTACATAATCTTGTGCTTATCCTTGCCATATTTCATGACGAATTTCTTTCAAAAATACTGCACACATTCAAATCAAAATGATTCCATAAATAATGCACACTTTTTCGATGGATTCATTTCAAAATAATGCACAATCTAGTGAAGTATTAAAGCCACACTTATGCGAAGATTTTATTCCACAAATCTTGCTCACTTTCCTAAAGAATTTATTCCCAAAATTACGTCACAATGAATGTTTCATTTCATAAATACTGCACACTTTTAAATGCGGATCCTGTGATCTACTTCATAAGCAACGCCTCAGATGAACTGTTTTGCCTTCGTAGATAATCATCTACTTGGACGAATAAGGAGTTTTGAAGATAAAACAGACTACCGAGAAATGCTTTATTTCATAAATAATGCACACTGTTTGATGACTTCATTTCAAAGTAATGCAA